>JAFBJS010005680.1:374315-422325 GCA_016785265.1 Paraplagusia blochii | reverse complement strand
ACATACACCAGGGTTCACTGAAAAAAAAACTATTTGTTAACTGAAACTAACTAAAACGATCATTAAATTAAAAAAAATATAACTAACTAAAACGAAAATGTGTCCTAACAGAACTAACTAAAATTAGAAATGAACTATCCTTCGTTCCCGTCTTTGTTCGAACCTCGCAAAAACTAAAACGAAAACTAAAACTAATTAAAACTAAACTAAAACTAAACATTTTGGACAAAACTAAAACTAACTAAGACTAAATTAGTTGCTTTTACGAATAACTAAAACTAAGACTAATGTGCTAAAAGGCAATACTGACTAAAACAAAAATACACTGAAAAATCCAAAACTATTATAACCCTGATATACACACATATATACTGTATATAAGTATGTTTTACATATATACATATGCATATATATATATATATATATATATAAAAGCATGTTCTTATGATACTTTAAAATAGATTAAGGAGTGTAAATGCTTGCTTCCCCATTGCTATGTGGCCCTGCGATAAACCCAAGAACGGCCCTGGGTGTGCCCCACCCCGTCCAGTCCCTTGACAGCTGGAATTGGCTCCAGTGAGATCTTGCAAAAGAAAGAAAGTCAAAGATTGATGGACAGATAATTTTCTCATGAAGTCTACAGGGTCAAACCCTGCTTGGAATGCCTTGGACTTACCCCTCCAACATTTTATCTACTACTATTTATTAATGTCCTTTTTTCTTTTCTTTTTCCACCACTGTCTTCATTATCGACAAGTCTCACTCATCGCAGCACAGCAGTTGCTTCTTTGACTTATTTCCCCTTCTGTTCAAGATGTTACACAAAAGCCTAGTTGTTTTTCTTTCTCTAACTCCAGCTTCACCTCTTATTGACTACAGAGTGAGACTATTCCCTGACCATACATCACAGCAGTTAAGTTGAGTATTGTATTTGACCAAAGAAACACCCATAAACGTTGTTACATCGAAGACTCACTCACCGCTGATTTATTCTTAATGCAGAAAAAAGATTGAAAACAAGAAGAGTCCAGACTCATTAAGATTTTATCTCTTTCCAAAATAAATCACCTACATGAAAACACCCTAAATAAATAGCACAGAGTCACATGTGCTTAGAAAGTCAATTTGTCCATTTGAGTTATTGAAAAAAAAAAACTGTAAAATTGTAACATGAATAAGAGAGAACTGATTATGAATCAAATTGTGGTACCGTAGTCAGATGTAATAATGCTGACATAACTGTATATTTTTTCTATTCTGTCAGTGAAGTCTATTTGAATTGACACTGCTGTCTTTTTTTCACAGATAAAGAAAATGATTTGATTTGATTCCTGCATCCATCACAGTCCATTTAATATAACTAACACTGAGATCTGTTTGCACCAATAACCTGCTCCTGCTAAACATATTCACCCCATTATTAATATAGTTGAGCCTTAATCACTAATTCAGATTCTTCTGACATAAACTAACAACAAGTCAACTTTATACAGCTTTTGGAACGGACAGTTCATCCCTGCAATGCATCACTGTGAAGGTTTACTACAACACGTTTTAGCCAAATAAAATAAAACATCTAAGCTGCAGATGATTCATCCCAGCTCCACACAGATGAATCATCTGATTGATTTGGGAACGGGGAATGTCTAATCCTGTTGAACTGAACAAACCCTGTCTTTGGTGGAACCTCCAGAGTCACACATTGAGCCACATCATCACAGAGGTTATTTGTAGAGCACAGGCCTTGCAGTGGTCAGACTAGGCAAAATCTGTAGAAAAGTAAACGTGTGTGTGTGTTTTTTTGTACATTTTGTATGTACAGTATCATGAACTGTATGTAAAGAAGGGACATCTCATTAAATATACTTTAGTTTAAGAACTTTTAGACAGTCTGTGTTAAGACCTAAACTGAAACAAGGTAAGTATACCAAGACCATTTGTGCTGATTGTTTGTTTAAATAGAACAGACCACAAGGGGAGCTATATTTAATGTACTTGGTTCATCCTGGCTTGTACACACAAATGTAGGATGAGGCCGTTTTTTTTTGAAGAAATTGTGTTTGTCTCAGTTGACTGTTTTAGTTTAGTAGTTCATACTGGTTGCATAGAAACCACGACTGAACATGAACAGATGTGTATAAGAGACAGGTTCCATGGTTCTCCCTTTGGTTTTCTTGTCTTAGGGCGTTAAAGAGAGGCAGGAGACGCAGCAAGTGTTTGCACCAAAACCAGGCGGCTGACAAAAGAAATACTGTCTGAGAGGAGAAGCCACAGGGTAGGAACTGTCTCTTATACACATCTAGATGCAGTATCATGAACTGTATGTAAGGAAGGGACATCTCATGAGACTGATCCAATCCATGCGTCTATTTTCGTCCTCTTGCCAGTTACAAGACAACAGTCTCCATGACTGCCTCCCAAATCACACTGCACCACACCAGACCCTCAGGAATCTACCAGCACATGCTGAGCCCAGTGGAAGGCACCTACTACCCTAACTGGGATTCTATTTCTATTAAACATATCTTGTTTTTGGTGTATATATATATATGTATTTTTCTCTTTTATTTTTTCAACTATTATTCCTATTATATGTTATTGTTCTCGAGCTACTGTAAAAGTGTGTTTCCCCCTTGGGGGATGAAAAATAAACCATTTTTCTTCTTCTAACTTGCCTGGGAGTTGAACCCCGGAGTTAAATATTGACTGTGGGACAAAGACTGGACATGCAAATAAAGCCTGTCCAGTTGCAGCATCATTGCTACTCCTTGCATATCAAAAGACAACAGCCTTTTCACACCAAATGGTCATGAGGTCCATGGCTGATTTCTGAACACAACTACAGGAGGTTGAGGGTATCACCAAGAAGGCAAACTGTCACCGATTGCCCAAAGCAAAAACAAGCTCTGTCCCCCGTAGACAACAAAAGTGTCTCCGTCCACTCCCACCACCATCCACCTTCTGTCCTCTCACAGGAATGTGTTCAAACACACATGATACAAATGAAGTGTCTGTTTGCCTGCTGTGGAAATGTAAGCAGAATTCCTGGATGCTGCACAGACGGGCTCTCAAAGCCACAGTGGTTGATGGTCGTCTACCCATTACTACCATTCTTTCCTCCTGTCTCTTACTCAGACGATAATAGGGGATATAAGACATGGATATAAACAATACCAGAAGCTGCCCACTTCTTTCTATAAAAGGCTCAAAGAGACTGCGGCACGCCAGAGTCCTCCAAATATTGACTACGCCTGCCTCAAAATTTACTAAAACATTTAGATTTCGAAAATAATGTGGGTTTAATGCATCAGAATGTTTACAAGTGATGTGACAAGTCTCGGTGCTTATTTAAGTCGTTTGGGAAAAGCTGAGAACAGAGGGAAGTAAACAAAAAGGTCCATGCACTCTGGAAAATTTCTAAAGTAGCCTGATAAGGAACCCGTTGACACGGAGACTCCGGGGAATATGGAGTTGGGAGTATGTCCTGTGACAATGGTGGAAATGAGCAGGGAATTGTGGAAGTAAGAAACCAAACTGCAGAGAATGTAAATGATTTAAAGATAGAACAGAGAGACACAACAGTGTCCATGCCAGTGCAGTGAGGTCTCACCCATATAACATGAATGAATTATGGTGGTTTTTACAGCTGTCTGCAATGACTCCTTCATTCCTGGCTTCTACTCTCTGACAAAAGCAGCAACGCACTTCAAAGCTAGGATTTGAAAGTCTAAAAAGCGGTTTGGGAGCTGGAAAAAGGTGCAGAGAGAAAAGCATTGTGAGGACGTGTGGTTGACAGAAGAGACGTTAAGAGGTTTACGCTCGACTAACATTGTTCCATGGTTCTCCCTTTGGTTTTCTTGTCTTAGGGCGTTAAAGAGAGGCAGGAGACGCAGCAAGTGTTTGCACCAAAACCAGGCGGCTGACAAAAGAAATACTGTCTGAGAGGAGAAGCCACAGGGTAGGAAAGACGGGGTCAGTAGTTAAAACGCCTCGACTGAACAGGCAGCCTGTTATGAGATGAACTCTATGTGTGTTTTCACTGTTCAATTTTACAGTCACAGTCCAGAGGCCTTGATAGGAGCAACCGCTTCACCCTGAATCTGTCTGGAGATTTGCAGAACGTCAGAGCTGAACTACCAGCTGTACAGAAGTTTACCTCACCCAACTGTCTGGATGGTTATTGGGTTAATTGTGAGGTTATCAGGTTCACACAGGTTATCTATCAGAAGAACATAGAAGAAGAGTTGTCTTGCTGAGGCAACCCCTGACAAAAGGACAAGCTGGAAAAAAGAAAAAGACGTCAGAAGAGCATTTTTCTAGGTGAAAAATCCCCCAGGATTCCATTCAAAAAAAACTATACTTCCAAGATCAAGACTAAAACGGCCACTTTATCATTTCCATTCATACAGCTTTAAACTATGATCACTGAAACCATCAATTTGGAGTTTTGGCCGAGACACATTTTCCCTACGATTCCTACATTCAGTCTGAAATGTGAACGTGCATGTCTAAAAATGACACATCTTTATTCTTTTTATCGTTTGTGAAGTTTATTGTTTCTGTCCCTTCAAGCAGATGCTTCCTAAGTGACAACCTTGAAACTAAAAACATGTATTATTAATACAAAAATGGAAAAGAATCCATGCACGTAAGTGAAAACGATCCTTTGGACAAACACTGACTTGGCAAACAAACCAACAAACCCTCAATAACCCACAGCTTGACCGCAGATGAAGTTCCCTCTAAATAGCAACCACTGAAGACAGACTGTAGTGCAATATAGTCATTGTGAGTGCAATTGGCCTCTGCACTGGTTTAAAAATGCAAAGCTCACAGTAGCACTTTACTACTGTGCGGCTTTCTTCATGACAACAAACCACAGAGGCTGTTTAAAGGCACATTTACAGCAATTATCCTTCACAGCTGCCAGTAACAGGGAGGAAGTTTGTTTAATGAAACTGAGTCCAAAGAATTTATAGACAACAAAACGTGAGACCACTGTACCGTACACCACAGGGTTACAAACAAATCCTGTTATTTACCATTATATATCGTTAAACAACTTAGGTATTGCTGCTGTGTTGGACTTTTATTTTGGCTGTGCAAGAAAAAAAAAAAAAAGAAAAAACATGCCTGGGTTTTATGGACATTTTACTGTAAAGAAATGAAATGAGGCCTTAAATCAGATCTGTCAATGAGCTCAGTTTAATTTCTGTGGCACCAAGGTGCTGTCCTTGGTGCTGAAGTCAGGGCAGAACCAATCAAATTATACCATATGAACATTGGTGACCAATAGAGAAGACAATAACACTTAGACAGTGACTGTCAGTTCCCAGCGCCACTGCTTCATATTCCCATAAACTTTCCTTATTTTCCTGAAAAAGACAAATATCTTGACATAGTTGTAACATATGGCCTGCTGTGACTGCCAAACCGGGTCTCTTCAAGGCCAATGATTTGATTGACGGAAACATATCTCCACATACAGCTAACATGCTGGCATGGTCAAAGAAAGATAAATAAGACACACCAGCAGCTTCGCCTTTGTCAACATACACGTGATTAATTTAATCTCCTCGATTCAGAAGAAGAGGTCTATCTGGGTCAGACTACAAAGAAGGCGGAATTACTCAATATATACACACTGTCATGACAGGCCGATGGCTCATCATCTGATGAGCTCCGCTGAATCCAAATAACATCCCATGGCATGTCAGCGAGTGAGTGTGAAAACAGAGAGGCCGAAAAACAAGAATGAAGCATAAAGGAAAAAAAGTGACTGGTTAAGGTGGAGACGGGCTGAAATTTAAACAACAGATTATGTCTGTGGTGGAGAGTGTGACGGAGGACTGCGGACTGGGAAATGTTTTCGAACCGCTGAATACTACAGACCAAATGATGGGTGGGAGAAAGATCAGGAGACGTTGGTGGAACATCCATCAGGTACTAATTAACAGATAAACATTGATGGAACGTGTATTTATAATCTTTGCAGGGCAGACCACACATTCAGAAAAATGGTTTAATCAGATTTTTTTCAATCAAAGGTGTTTTTAATACTGTGTGAGAGTAACTGCTATAATTACAGCCCCTGATGCTGGATCAGTGGGTGTGTCTTATTGATCACACACAGACTGTATAGGTCAGTGCAGACGCAATACTAAACTGATCTCAGACAGGGTTTCTTTGGTTTGTTGTTTGTCAACACAATAGAAAAAATGTTTTTGTATGAAATGTTTTACACAGGTTTTGTGTGATACAACAATGAAGATGTGTAGATGTTACAAAAACAAAACAGCAAAAAATCTACCAGAGGTTTGAGAACTACAGGATTTACCAAAAATGTGGAGAGCAAATCTATGAAATATAAAAACCTACCGTATTAACATTAGCAATAACTGGTGAAGCACAAAATGTACAATAGTAATAGTAATGTACAATGTACAATAAACTGTAAAAACACATTTACTGTGATGGTCTGAATTCTAGATCATTAAAATGGTTTTATTTTCCGATGAACATCAGCTTGTTATCAACCCAGCTGTCCATCAACCCTGGTCTCCATGATTGAGAAAACTGCATTTGATGATGCAACAAAGGAAAGTCTACAACTTTGTTAGCCATGCTAACATTAAACTTTCATATTAAGGTGGGGGCCACCAAATATCATCGCACGGGCCACAAATGGCCCCCATGCCACACGTTTGAGACTCCTGGTCTACAGGCAGGTTGGGGATAAGGTTATGTGAGTATTTTAAAAACGTATTTTGTTGACCGAGAACAGTCTGGCGACTGGTCCAGATTGTCCTCCCCTTAAAAACTGAGCGAGAATTTCCCGTGACACATTGTGAATCAAAAGGATTATGTGTATATATACACATAAAAAAGACACTTTGACAAATCAGAAAGTACATCTGACAGTTTTGACAAGTCGGATGTTGACGCCAACTGTGGTTAATCCTGGTTATTTCCTAGACATGATTGGACGTGATGGAGAGGATCATTAAATGAAAAAAAAAAAAAAAACCCTTGACTTTAATACACTCAGGGTATTTTTTCTGTTATTGATGACTCATCGTGTGTTTTTATTGTATCAGTAGTTACTGCTTCTCCACACAGATTCCACGCCTCATCAAGAAGAATTGGCCCACGCCGATAATTGATGTTTCCCTGATGACACTCTTTTTCACCATTCTCTTTAACCCTCTGTTAACCTACAGCCATGGGAATCCCTCCTGGCCTCAGTCCAGTTCAGAAGATAAATAACAGGAAAGTGTAGGCTTTCTCCCCAGAACCGACTGGACAGCAGCTCCTTTCATTGGCTTCCTATTGTCAGTCTGATTAGTCAATGTGTGGGTTAACCTGACTGGAAGTAATATTCCCAAAGGGTCGGCCTCATGCACTGCAGTTGGAGCCGCAGCCTTGGATGAACAGCATAAACAAGCCTCACTTGAGGGCAGTGTTTCTTGAACAGTGATTCATGGAGTAATCGGAAATTCTGCTGGGAAACACAGCTAATACATTCAGGCAATAAAATCTCTCTCTTTTTTTTTTTATTTATGTGCATATTTGTGGTTTTACTCACAGAAATTGAACACAGCCTTGTTTAAAAGGACAAATAACAGGTAATAGGACAAATAACGTTCCTACTGTGGGACGAGTCCACTCCATGGCACCGTCCAGACTCCACACACACACAACATTAACATAAACAAGCTGAGCACGCTAATATTCAAATGTTTGCTCTACTGCGCCCCCTCTCTCTGACCAAACACCTCAATGTCATGTGTGTTTCCAGCAACTCACCCAAATCAACCACAGACTAATAGTCCTGGACCTCTATCTCCAGCACCTCTGGGAATCACTGATGCACACACACACCACACACCACACACCCACACCGATACACAGAATGAGGCCCTCTTGCATTATGGGAGTAAACTGTAGTTTATTTGAGTAGTAAATATTCCTCGCAGGCTCTTTTATAAAGTTTTTCCCCAAATCCAAAGAGATTTTTACGCAACTCTGGCTGCAAACCACACAGACCACAGGGGTTTCCATCAGCCAGGCTACATCCTGAACACAGCAGCCAGATATTCCAACCATCCACCTCACACCACACCAGAGCAGGATGAGGACACCGAGTGTGTTTGTCAGGTATATGTATAGATGTTTACATTTATTAGGAGATTGGACATGCTTAGAATACTGGGCACAGTCAAACCCCGGCTCTGAGGTTGGATGGGGTTAGCAGGTCGGTCCAACAGTGTCATGAGCTTGATTTCAAGTAGCACCGACTTCCTGTTTAAAGAAGGTTTGTCCATTTTCCTATACTTTTGAAGGCCTGTACTGTATTCCTTAGAATTATCTATAGGCCTCAGGGCATTCTTGTCCAAACTGTTCCACAAAGACCCACTGTGGCTGCAGCACACCTGAGTTGACAGGTTCATTCAACTGATCTCAGTTATCAGACAGCTGATGGGCCAAACTATGTGATCTTGGTTGGTTGGAACAAAAACCAGCAGCTACACCAGCCCTTTGTGGAACAGTTTGGACAGGGATGCCTCAGGTAAAGACACTTCAGTTTGTGCAACCTGATTAGTGGACCTGGAGGTAAGGTTTTTCTTATTAAACAGCAAAGCCAGGGTGCTTACTGATTGAAAAAAAGTGAAATAAAAATAAATAAATAATTGGATTATCTTCTCCCCCTAGTTCAGGGGTTGTCAAAATTAAAAACAATGGACAAAGTCATGGACAAAACTTAATCTTTGATGGAAAACCGAACCGGAACATATTTTTTTCATATGAAAATAATAAAAAAAATGACTGAATTTGAAATAAAAACACCCATCAGTAGTATTTGTTTCTTCTTATGTCTATTTATCTGTAGCCTTTCTGCGCTATTTTGAGGTAATCTTTTTTTGCTGACCAATAACAGACAGTATATATGGGGCCCATTTATTGGGGGGTCCACTCTAGAACACATATGACATGAGCTCACAGGCCACAGTACAATTACACAGTGGGCCAAATTTGGCCCACGGGCCACAGTTTTGTACTTGGGTTAATTATTTTTCATTTAAATTTAATTTCAATCAATTTGTACATTTATATCCAACCACAGACTAAACTCTGAGATTTGATGTTGATTCTAAAACGATACTTTTCCCTAATGCCTTGTTCTGTACTCTATAGCAGTGGTCCCCAACCACCGGGCCGTGGACCGGTGCCGGTTCAGGGGGCAATTGGTTCCAGGCCACAGAGAGCTTAACACAATTTATGTTTTATTTATTATTAGACGCTAAAAAGTGTTTTGATAAAGGAGCAGATCCCCTCGTGTTTGAGTGTCCAGGCCATGTCCAAAATATTCCACTTTTATGCTGGACGTTTCATTTTTATTAGTGGTATTCATCAGCTACACCTCAAAGACCGGTCCGCGAAAAAAATTCTAGATATTTGACTGGTCCATGGCGCAAATAGGGAACACTGCTCTATAGCATATTATGAAAACACCCTCCCTCTATAAACGGATGTCTCCGTCTACGGCTCTACCTATGAGAAAGGGATTATGTGTGCTAATAAATTTCTTTTCTTGGCTGGTAGAAGCAGAGGTGTGAAGGCATGCTCTCCTCTGACGAGAACACTGCACAGAGAGCCCTGACAGACTCCAGGCCGGAGGAAACATTTTATTGCAGCGTGTATCTGTGGGTCCGAGTGTGCACTTCTGGTCATGAATTAGATGGTGGGTTAGAGACAGCGGGCTGTGAGGACGTGACTACCTCAATCAGCCCTTTTAATGCATCTTTGGGTGGTAATTGACAGCAGAAACAGGAGGGCGGACGGTGCTGAGACAGAGAGGCAGTGAGAGGGAGTGTGACCCGAGCTCAGGTTCACGTTTCACTGCCAAAACACTCTGCCGGAGTGTTCTTCTGAGAGAAGTGACAGATATGCTGAGGTATGTCAACACTGTGGGAAGTGTACATTGGTGAGGCTGCTGGTGAGGATCACACATAATAGGAACTACACACTCAAACAGAAACGCACGGGCACGCGCTGCAAAATCTTAAATATGTCTCCGTGTTTTTGGTCCGTGGCGGAACAACGGCAGGTCTGTTCACGAAGCTACATCCTCATCTCTACGCGCTGACACTTTCTATCAACATCCATGAATGGACAATGAGGGGATTAGGACGGGATTAAAGGGTTTATGGATGACAATAAAACGTGACTGGCAAATCTACCCATCTCTACTCCCTGTAAAATCACTGGTTCATCATGAACGGAGAGAAGTGGGAGGAACACGAAGATAGCAGCAGACACATTTTTGGCAGGAGAAACCTTTAAGCCTGTCTGCAAATTTAAAGAGCATGGCAGGGCATATACAGTGACCCCCACCACTGACAACTGTGCATGAGTCATGACCCTGATATTAAATTTCTTTGTGCATTCTTTCCCCATCTTAGCTTCCAGAATTCTTTTTCAATTTTTCAGTTTTTTTTCAACTGTACTAAAGTCCAGTGAGTTCACACTGGCACAGAGAGCAAACGGAAACAGATTTGTTGATGTGGTTTATTTGAACATTTATATCGTATGTGCACCAGTGTGGACCCAGGTATCAAACCACAGCTGTGAACAGGGTTGAGGTTTGACTTCTATACAGATATAGAAAGTCCTTAGATTGATATAACTGAGAAATGCAAATGTGGGGACTACAGAGAAGGTTGGAAATTAACATGAGGAACAATAATAAATAAATGTCTAAATTCAATTAAACTATATAGTAAAGCTGTTATGCAATTTTATTTTATTTTGCTGAAAAAACTTCGGTCAAGTTAAGAAATCTGCCTTTGCATTTACCCAAAAAGGGTTTAGTTGTCAGCAACTGGACTTCTTCTTGGAGTTGAAAGACGTTTCATTCCTCAACTGAGGAACTTCATCAGTTTCTGGTTATTGTTGGAGGGAACTCTAGTAGTTCTCCTCTTCTAGACCACTCCCTTCACCACTGGACAAAGGTGTGAGGAGTTGTTTTGGTCACAGCTTTTTAGACAGAAACTGCCCCTGTGGGAGTCGCTGTCAAACCCGTCCCGAGGATCTCAAGGCAGAATAGCCTTTTACGCCAACCACTGATGAAGTTCCTCAGTTGAGGAATAAAACATCTTTCAACTCCAGGAAGAAGTCCAGTTGGATGAATGAGAATCTTCACAGACTCCTGCATTTACCCAATATAATATAAAGATATTTTCTTTGATAGTTTTAATGTCACTGAGTCAGTCATGTCCAAACTGTTCCACAAAGGGCCACTGTGGCTGCTGGTTTTTGTTCCAACCAACCAAGACTGAGATCAGTTGAATAAACCTGTCAACTCAGGTGAGCTACTGTTTGGTTGGAACAAAAAGGAACTTTCTGGAACAGTTGGAACATGCCTGCACAGAAGGTTGTCAGACTTGTGAAGTACATAATTGCACAAATAACTGTATTTATGCTTGTATCTCAACAGCAGCAACAAAGATCCTTCACAATAAACCTTCTAGTAACAACATCATCTTATTTCCTGCTAAAACGCTGATTTCATAACCGACATAAGAATGAGTTATGATTGCGGTCACTTCAGTTGCATGTTTCAGTCTGTTATAGATTATTTTACTGCTCATTTTCATCACTTCAAGTAGTCTATGTAAATAGAACAGTAAAAAATGCACAGTAGATGCCTTAAGAAATGAAGACGTTGACCAATTTTTGGCTTTCCTCAATGTTATCTTTGTTTTGGAGGGATTTCATAACAGAAATTGAAAACCTAGCAAAAGGTTGGGGGGGGGGTTAAGGGTTCTACATCTAAGATAGAAGGCAATGAAAAAAATGAAGAGAAGATTGGAAAAATGGGATGGTCTGGAAAATTATGACTCCTGATGATCCGGTTTGTTTCAGGCTCTTCAAGCCACCGAGGGACATTAACTAAACAGCGAAGGCACTTCTGACTCCACCTGAAAAGCGCTTTTCGCAAAAGCTACGAAAACACATGGATGGACCACGTGAAGATTAAAGAAATACAAGCTCTTCTCTTATCAGTGTCAGTATTTTCATAACCCCAGAGTGTAATTAGGAGTGTGTGCTAGGACTTACTGAGGCGGACACGTTGGCAGGCGTTTTATCATCAGATTCACTAACTGAGCTAAACACTTTTGGCAACGTTGCACTGGTTCTTATTTATCTAGTTTCACAAATCATGGTCATCTTGAGAACACATTTTTCATATACCACAAACACACATAACGGAATAACATATGACAAAACCGCCGCGGAATCGCATTCCTCATCTGTGATGGTATTTGGACCGTTCGGACAATGTTTCTTCCAAAAATACGGAGGTCATTTTGACTTACAGCTAAAATGGGATGCGGTCTTTGAGCTACGCTGCGGTGCCAAAGTGCCACTATCAAAGTGTTACGACGTGCCTGCGCGTGTGCACGTGGGTGCGTTCACATGTGCGCCTGTAAGTGGGAGTGAGGTAAGAGCACAGATTAACCGTGGGCTGTGATTAATACAACTTGACTTACTGACTTACTGCGAGCAATTATGGCCATGTCTTTTCTCAAGCTCGACTATCTCACACTGGTAGAACACATGGGGGCTGGAACCATGTGTGCAGCAAACACAAACTCACACACGCTCACGCACACATTTGCCGCAGATCGCCAGCCCACCCTCCGCTCAACCTCAAAACCGCAAAGGGTTAAATATAATCAATCTTCTTAACAGTGCTGTCAGGGCAGAGTCTGAGAGCAGAAACACAGACGGTGCTGAACACAGATGACACCGTGTCTGATGGAAGTGTGTACCTGTGAGTCAGAGTTGCACACCTATGATAAATAAGTAAAAAAAAATCTATTTTTCATCCTTTAACATAAAGAGTTAATCATATTAAACAAAACCAGGGAGGAAAATGATCATTCTTCATCATCATGGTGCGTGCACAGTGCGTCGACCTACCTGGGGAGACTTGTGGGACCTCCAGCTGTACTGGTGGCTGTGCAGACTGTCCAGCAGCACGTTCTCGTCCGTGTCCACCTGACCAAACCGCAGTGTTTCGTGGGTGTCGTTACAGATCACATAATGGCTGTAGATCAGCTCCTCGGCCTCAGGTTTGCCATTCTGAAAGACAACAAAGAATGAATAAGGATGTCACTGGTTGAAGTTATCAGGTAAGGATAACATTGTCTAACACAGGGGTCTCAAACTTGCGGCCCGTGGGCCATTTGTGGCCCGTGGAACCATATTTTGCGGCCCCCACCTTGATGTCAAAGTTGAATTTATAATAATACTTTATAGATTTGTTCTCCACATTTTATGGTAAATCCTATAACTCTATGGTAAATCCTATAACTTCAGTGAAATGATAGTGTGGGTGGTGGCCCTCAACTTATTTGAATTTTAGACTGCTGGTCTAACATATTTACAGCCAAGTGCTTATTTTGTGCACTAACTGGGAGAAAATGCCCTGTGTGTGATAGTAGATTATCTTACTTTGCATTATAGAAACATATTCTGTAAAAAACACCCGAATGTTAAATCTATTAAAGATACTTTCAGAAGACATCAAACCCATTCTTTTCACTAAGAATCACTGCAACCACAAGGTTTCTCCTAATTTCTCTTCTTAATACCTTTATGAGAGGTTCTGAGCTACTGCTTTTCTTTTGTGGATGCAGAAAACAAACTGCATAATTTTGCTTAATGGTGGTTAATAAAATCAGGCACCATTTTCTGCAACATCCATTGAGGAAAGTCTAACAGCACAGGTAAAAGGAAGAGTAAAATGATAACATAGGTTAATAGTATAAATCTAAAAAAAAATTTGGCAGGCCGAATTAAAGTGTCAAATGGACCACATACAGCCCCTGGGCCATAGTTTTCCCAGGTTTGCACGAATATACATATCCTAACCTCTATATTATCTTAATAAAAGCAACAATTCTATCACAATCCTACTGGGTCTATTGTGTACAAGCACAAATGCAGGTGTTGATGATTGTTTATCTGAGGACAGAAATGCAGTTTTTGAAAGCACAGCTGTCAGCCAGTTGAGGAAAAAAATAAATGATTTCATCTTTTGGAGTAATAAAGCATCAGCAGGAAAGTGAATTAAATCACAGAGTGACAGTTAAACAGGCTGAGCAGCTTGGACCGGGCGTCGATGCCAAATCTAACGTTTTCATCATCGTTCCTGCAGCAGCTTTAATGTATAAAGATTGTTTAGAGAAGCAGATAGGCACGCTCGCAGATTTCACTCGATTTTTCCATTCAATCACTGCGTCCGTGTTTGAAGCAAAGTGGGCATCTGAAAGTGAATTCTTGTTTCTAGGAGTCATCTGTGTTTTATGGCACGTTAGATGAAAACATCATGGTGGAGTCCAGAGTCTGGTCCACCTATGGCTAGGGGTCAATAAGAAAGAACGCCTCCAAGAAATCTTCAGTCATGCGAGTTATGCCGGGATACTGTCAACTCGTACGTCACCTTGCAAGCATTAGAGGAGATCTCACTGGCTCGCTACTCAAAACATCAGCTCACACAGTGAGAGGGTGTGTATAATTTTAGACAAACAATTTCCAAACATCTTAATATGAGTCAGCAGTGTGTTTATCTGCACGGATAATACCCTTCATTTGGATTGTTATTATGTTTCCATTTGTGGAAACCATCAGCTTAGGTAGACTTCATGGACTGAAGGTTTCAAATTCTCTGAGTTGAGAATGTCAGCGTTGGTCCTGAAACATCTGCCACAAACTCAACTAAGTTGAGAGACACTGCCCCAACTGTCAGTTCACTGTAACAGCTATTAATGTTCAATACAAAAGAAAAAAACAAAACAAAACAACTGACACTGTGATCCACACCAGTGTCCCCCAACCGTCATGGACTGATTAAATGTCTCGTAATATTTTCATGCACTGGTCATTAACTTGTGACAGATAAATAACCCTTATTAAAGGTAAAAACCTGGTGTTCTGAAATATTTTCCTACCTATAAAATCTTCCTACCTGATTTCAACTGTGCATGAGGACAACAAGGATTTCTCAAGTGCACACAGCCTATAATTTTCTACTACCAGATTTTGAGTTTATTGTTGTTGTCTTCACTAAGAAAATATTTTCTAATCAAATATAGTTGCATTATTGATGATGGAATCCTAGCCATTCAAATTGTTCAGTTCTTTTGTTGATATGTGTACGGATCAATCAAGTAGAAGTAAGAGCCAAATGGGGCCAAAAGGAAACATTATTTCTCTGCAGACCAGCACCAATTCACCCACGCACCGGTACCGGTCCCCAGCCCAGTGGTTGGGGACCGCTGATCCACACCACTGCACACAACCAAATGTGACCTCTATATTTAAGTTGACAATGGGCAGCTTTGAGTGACAGTAAATGGGTACAGTGCCTTGCTCAGTAAACCTCAGTAGTAACTGGTGGATTCAACCCTAGAACCCTCTGGACCCAAATGCAGTGACCACTGCTCCTCTTCCGCCAATGAGTGCATCCAAAATGAACATTTCCAGCACTGTTGATTTGGACTGAAACCCCTCTTGAGGGTTTTGCTAACATTAAACTTTCATATCAGGGTTGAGGCCACAAAACACTCTTTCCACAGGCCATAAATGGCCCACGGGCCGCAAGTTTGAGACCCCGTCTCAAAACACGGCGTCAGGTGAACCTACCAAGGAGTGGAACCACTGGTCTACATATGTATTGATTTCTCTTGTGCTTCTTATGCCTCCACCGCAGATTTACTGACGGAGAGACCGCAAATGTCACAGTCAAGGTGACAGTCAATCATTGGACAGGACATCAAAACTAGATAAAACAAATGGTAATGGTTGATTTCACACATCATTCCTACAGACTCTCCCTTTAATTATGTGAACTCTATTTAAAGGTTATTTGGTCCTGATGGGAACCCCCTGTCCCTCCATACTGACACACATGACTGAGGTTCAGACATCTTCTCAGTAACCACTCAACAATCCAAACAATAAAGGACATCGGGCTGATGTGTACTTATAAATGGCAGAGGGCGGGGGCGGATGGTTGATGGTTGGCAGTAAAGCTCCAGATTTTGACTGCCAAGCACGTTCGGGGTCCAGAGGTTGTGGATGCTATTGAAAACGGATGGGATAGTTTACGCTGTTAAAAACTTGATGATAGATGTGTGTGAGAAGGGGGAGGAGAACCAAATATGGCTAGGACAGCTGCAAAACAATGGGCTGGAACCCTTTCCGACTTTTAATAGGGCAGCAGTGCCTACGCTCCCAACTGATTTCAACGCTGTGATTTACACACTTCCTGCAGCCATGCTAACATGTTATTGCTCAATCCACACCAACGGCTTTATCTCCCCGCTCCCTTTCACGAGGCCGCGAGGTCCACGCTCATCGGACGTGCTTCCTGCCGTAATCGCGAGCGTAGCTGTTCTTTGTGGGGCATCATATGAGAGCATTTAGGGAACGGAGTATTTAAAAGGCTAAAGGGTGACAGTCTTTGAAGATGAAATCCAAGCATAGTGAGAAAAATGACACAACCCAGATTGTACAGACAATTCAGTTGGAAATACATATATTAAAACACTTTTTTTTTTTTCAAAAACAAATCTAAAAATGACTCTTAAAAACATCTGAAATGTAAGGTCACCTCTTTTGCAAAAAGAAAAAAAAAAGCCAATAATTTAAACATGGAAAGAATTCAGCAGAGGAAAAAAAATTACAAAAGGGGGAATTTCTCTGTGAGAAAGAACGTAAAAAAATACTACTGGGCCTTTGTGTGGCTTTCTTACCAAAGCCACTTCCCTAGTATTGGTAGCTATGGGTTGTGGAGGTTGGAGGGGGGTCTGGGGTCTTTAAGTGAAAATGGAAGCCCTGAGGTTAAGGTGGTTGCGGGTGCTGAGGTTGTGGACGTGAGGGGTTTCTGAGTGCAGAGAAAACTAAAAATGAATATTAATACAACCATGATTTACATCCATCAATAATTTCCATCCCTTTATTCCAAGAAGAAAACCATAAAATATAAAATACATCTTCTCCAATCTTCCTTCGGTTTCCAAAGTACAAGTGACGCTGAATGAAACACAAATGATAACAGTTAAATCGTTCACACCGGCCAACGGAACTTGACTCTCTGATGTGACGCAAAAATTTGACACATATTGTCAGTGTTACAACCGCAGAACTTCATTTCTTAAAAGGGGTTTCACTGGCCAAAATTTGGAAGTAAAATATTTGTTTCCAAATTTTCCAAATAGCCAGGCTTTTAGGTAAAAAGCCACCCCACCATTTATAAATTAAAATTAATATTAACAACCTTAACCATTAGATTACAAGTGTTTTCTGTTTCTGTGCTGTTCTTCTGAGTGAGCTCCAAACTGGTCTGTTTGTGGTGGTCTGGTATGACCAAGCCTAGATTCTGAGGTTCCAGTTGTGTGGGAGATGAGGATTCTTTTCCACAGTTTAATGTCGACCCTGCAGGCCACATCACAACAGGCCTGTGTGCCAGCCATGACACCAGGAAACAGGAAAATCACTGAAACTATTACACATGTAGAGCTGCATCCTTCTGTTTCAGGAGGACCGGGCCTGTTAACATTTCTCATTATGTTCTGAATTGGGATCAAGTACATCTCTGCACGGACAATTTGTGCATGAGTGTGTGGAATGTAAGCCTCCATCACATCAAAGATTTCCTCGTCAGCCACCCCTGCACCACCAGGCATTTGTGCTTAATTGCACTCATACAAGCTTCACCACAAGATGATTTTGTTTCAGTGAAAACACCACAAAAAGTGGAAACAACATTTTCCACAAATGGAATACTCACTACTTCCGCTGAAGTGACCCAGAATGCGAGGGAAAGATTTCAAAAGGAACCAGCGTTTTGCACTTAACCTCTCTCTACCCTTCACTGCAATGCAACCATTGCCACACGCAGCACAATTGCTTCACTTATTGTGTGTTTTTCAGCCTCGTGTTTGGAAAAGCTGGGGAAGCTGATGGTAGATTAAAGGTTTGGAACAAGTCATGTAGCTGCTGCTGCTGCTGCTCAGTTTATTCAGAAAATCCACCATACCTTTATTTTATTAATCCAATTTATACCAGTATATATGTTGTTTTGTCTTTAATTGATCCAGCCACAATCAACAGAAATTATCTCTTGCAGAAGATCTCTCATTTGTTTAGTTTTAAGATAAGAGGATGTTACTTGAGGCAGGACATAGAGGTACAGACAACAGGACAAGTTGTCCAACAAGTTGGAAAATGTTGACTTGCAGTGGCAACCCTTAGAAAGAGGATAAAGATAAATTGATGTAACACATCTGTTTCTACCTGCTGTTATTGTTTATGCTGGTTAAATAAAACCATAAAATACCCTCTAAGTATTCACTCTAAGTTCAATTAACATTCAGAAGGTCCTGAAATTCACTTTTTTTGAACGTTAAACACAGAGAAAGATTGTTTTAAGCATCGTGCCACGTTGCAAATAAGTTATGGCCTCACCCCTTAGATTTGCAACGTGATGGTGTAACGAGGGACCTTCTGTCTTCAACGTTCTGTCCTCAATAAAAAGGTGAAACGGAGAAGTGTACAACAGAACGTTCCAGGGATCGGGCAGGTTGTGCACTGCTCGTGTTCTCCTCATGAGAACGCTCACGTTTTCTCATGAGTAAATTTGAACCCGTACTTTTAATAAACTTGTACCATGTTTTAGGTTGTTTGAACCTGACAAGCACCTGGGTGGTAACCTGGCCGAGTCTTGAAATGTAGTCGGTAAATATACTCCATGGATACATCAGATGCACAATTGCAGATGTAATATTTACTGAAGCTGCACTGTGGCCTTTCTTGACAACAGAAAGTCAGCCCAGGGTTTTTTATTTCTGACCAAACTAACCAGAAGAAATAGGGAAAACCCTCATGCAGCAAGTGTATGACCCGTCATCCAACACGTGTTTGATGAGTCAGTACCATTGGAGGAGACTTCATCCAGAGCAATCACTCTATGAAGACTTTCAGTGCAGCATGTTGGATTTTATTTTTCACAGGTAAAAACCCACAGCTGTTTCTGCGAAAACACCAGCTAATATTTCCCTCACCTGGCAGAGACGGCCCTGCACGTAAAACCATGAGAGTAGCTCATGTCTCCGGAGGCCAATATATGAGTCAGCACAGCCACAGCTGAACCCAGCTCAGCCATGATAGAGCACATGATGCCAGAGAGGCCACTGTGTCAGCGTGTGCATGTGTGTGTGTGTGTGTGTGTGTGTGTAGCAGAAAAGTGGGTGGATGAAGTCCTGGCAGGTGTAAGCACTCAAATTTTACCATGTTTTTATGGGCATCACTTCACACACAAATATCCTGGCTACCACAGGGTGTGTGGAGAAGACCAGGCCCGGAGACACCATGAAAACTGGAGACACCGTAGACCAGAGTTTATAGCAGGACCATCTTGTATTAACACTGGTCTGTAACTGAAATCTGCTCCCATAAAATCTGCTCTGTTGAGTTTTGTTTTCAGCTTAAATCATGAAGGAACAATAGATATCTAGATATCAATAGATATCTTACATATCTTAGAGCAGTTGGTGGCCTAGTGGTCAAGGAAGCAGACTTGGGTCCGTGAGGCCCCCAGTTTGAATCCCGTTACCGCTGAGGTGCTCTGAGCATCGTCCCTACACACTACTCAAAGCTGCCGACTGCTCACACTGAATCACAATGTCACAATTAACAAAAATAGAAATTTAATCAGCTTTTTTTTAAAGATCTATTTATCTAAATTTATCTAGCTGGGTTTGCTCCCTCATATCTACAGGATGATGACACACTGATGAAAACATTGGCAACACTTTCATTAACCTAAATGTATTTTTTCACCAAGGTGTCTGGGGAAAAGGAAGGAATCTGAAGTTTAAGATTGTGATCAAACGTTCAAGGGATTTACCATCGCTATACCATTCTTTAAATTCTCTCAATATGAGCCTATTGTCACATTATTAATAAAATTTTAATCTAAAATCTTGTGATTAAGGTCATATGTCAGACCATTTAAAGGAGGAATTAGTTTGTCACCTGTTTCCAGCTCTGTAGGGCGGTGTCCACAGTGTGGATGGTGTATTGGCTGAAGGTGAGGAAAACTGGGTCCACGAACATGTTGACATCCAGCGTCGTGTTCTCAGGGTTGAAGGTGGCTGTGGCTTGGCCCTGGAGATACAAGAAAAAAAAATTCAATCACCTGAACCCAAAATGCTTCCATATAAACATGTGGAGGAAAGCAGTGCAGCTCTACCTGTAGTAAACAAGGCTGGAGCAGCTGAATAATGGTTAGGTTTCTGTATTCAAGCAGCCTGCAGTCCAGCTGTGTAGAAAAGTTGAGCTCCTGACAGTGACTTCGTCTGCTGCTCCACTGCCGTAAGTAAACTCTGGGCTGCCGGGAGCCGACCACCATGAATTCCTGCTCCAGAGGTAACTTCCTGTCTGGTAGGAAGGGGCGAAGTTGCTGGGATGGAACTGAAGGATAGATAAATGTTGGGTTTTAGTAAAGAGAGTTATATAGTCAAAACATATGTGTAAAATGAAGATATTAAAAAAAAGAAAACTTTTTACCAATATGTAAAATAAACACAGTTAATAAAGGTTTTTTGTGTTTTAAATTCCTTAAATAGCAAGAATACTTTTAGAGTAATGTAAAATCCAAATCAAATTTTCCAGGGCTTTATTACTTATTACAATATGCCCTCATTTGTTTTATTTTTTTGGATATCTCAATTCCACATTATTTGATAGACCTTGGATTTTGCAATTCCCAGGTTTCGGCCATTTGTTTTTATATGTTATATTTATTTAGAGGAAACAGTCAGGTAAACCTCTGTTTTATTGAGCTTTACGATCGATGCCATGTTCACAAAGCATAAAGAAAGATCAGTTTGTTCTTATACCAGTAACCATCTCAATGACGACCCCTGGATCAAACATACCAGTACCCAGCTGGTCCAGGTGGTGGCACAGGTGAACTTCCAGCTGTGCCAGTTGCAGAGACATTCCCAGAGAGGAGACAAACCAAGGTGCAAAGCAGGAGTCCACGCGGGTGCAGGCGGCCAGTGCCATTGGAGAAACCAAATGATCAGAGGGAGCCTGGGAGCCACAGTCACTGTCCAGACTGGTGAAGAGGAGGAAGAGGACACAGTTCAAACAGCTGGGAACATTTACAATACATGTACTTGTGTGAGGCTGGACAGAAAAATGGAAAGACAAAATACAGGCATAATAACTGAGAGACAAATGTAAATGTGAAAGGATTTCATATGGAAACAATAGAGTTAAAAAGCAGTACATTTCTGTGATTTAGCATTTGACAGCTTCCGCTTATTGATTTTCTCAAACTTTGTGTGTGTGTGTGTGTGACATCTAAGCCAGGGCCACAGCTGTGAAATAATGGCTACAGAAATTCTCCCCTTATTAAAATAATCTGATTCTTATTAGAAGCTGAATGCTTTTGTCTTCTGCCCAGTGAGTTACAAATTGTGTGGCATCCTCGTCAGAAACCTAACTGCTGCAGATATTTAGACAGGAATGAGGAGGAGGAGGAGGAGGAGGTGGAGGAGGAAGAGGAGGAGGCCTCTTCGCCGTCCCAGAATATGAGTTTAGGTACATTATTACGGGGTTCAGTTTCCAGGAGAAGCTCTCCGTAGACATTAATTGCACGTCATGGCTGATGAAGCTGAATAGAATGTAATTGAAGTGAATGATCATTTGCTCTGTAATTTGCTGCTACCAGGATCCACTATAAAAACTCCGGCAGGAAACTTTCAGGAAACTCCTAAAAAATGCTGGTGCAGCTGAGAGTTCCTTAGAAGAAAAAAAAAAGATAAGCATCATATGTTGACAATTTTCATTACTTCCAGTTGGCAGCGAGGCCAAGTTATTTTACTGGTGGAAACTAAAGTAAGGCAGATGAAACGAGCGACTATGGAAAAGGGGAATCAATTTTGATCGAAAAAGACAAATAATTTAAACATAAAGGAAATGTAGTGTTTGGAGTATGATTGTAATGAAGCGCAGATGTATATTTTTTACTTTATGCAGAATCTGAGTCATTGCAGATTCTCTTTCCTGTTTTCTTCTCTTACATGTTTTCTGATTATTACTTTTTGTCTTCCCCTGCAGCTTTCCGAACCACACATTATTTGGGCTTGGCAGTTTTCATTCCCCGAAAATGTTCTAGATCCCAAAAGGAAGCGTAAGAATGAAGAGTCAATTAAAATTAGTAAAAGAATGAGGATAAAGAGTGAAAAAAAAAAAAAAAAAAGGGGTGGAAAAGCAGAATGTGTGGGAGAATGCTTGGTGAGACGTGATGAGAAGAAGCAGAAACGTGGGAGTGAAAGCAATGTCTGTGAGGTGTTCAAACGACCTATAGACCGGTCCAACCCGTCCCGGCCCAACCTAGGTTTGGCCAAACCGAACGTGGTTTTTACTCCTGTTGCTTCCTGTGAGCTTCTCCTCAATTAGATACACTCAAGGTAAGCAGGAAGGAATCCGGATGGGCCCTGACAGGCACTTGGTGTGCTGGGAAATCTCATTAGGCCAATCTGAACGCCTTCCAAGCCCGCTCCCTGCTCCTGCACACCAGATGTGGGGCGAAGGACACATTATGAGCTTTGTGCTCAGTGGCCTGGGTGCTCTTTCCCTCTTTCCGCTTTTCCCTCATGTCAAACGGAAAATGCACTGTAGATCCAGCCGGTTACTATATAAGGTTGTATGCAAACACGTCTGTGATCAGCGACGGACAAGGTCATCTGTAAAGTCCTTTTGATACCCGTGGACACAAGATAAAGGGCGGAGGAGAAACCCTCTAACCTTTGCTCGTCTCCTCCTTCTCCATTACTGCTGAGAACGATCCTCCACAGGTCTGACGCCACCAGCTCCTTCTGCTGGTCCACCAGGTTGAGGCTGGGGAGCTGCAGCTGGCAGGCGCTGCTCTCTGACAGGCTGAAATCACGGTACGGAACAAAAGTCTGCTGGAGCTCATCCCAGTACTCCAGGCTGCATGGTACCTGAAGGAAATGAAGAATGAATGTTTACACATGTACAATACTCAAAGGTATTTGTACTCCATCAGAAGGGATTTATACATATATTTCTTCAGCATTTATAGATTTGGCACCGATGAAGGTTTGTTACCTGAAGTATACAATGAACATGAAGACGTGGCATGACTAAAAGTTTTTGTCAGCTTTGGCAGAGCTTTGGCGATTTTGGTTCCTAGTAAGAAAACCATGGAAAAGTCTAGATTTCAGCTCTTCAATTGACTTGACTTTTATGAGTTGTTTTAGTTATTGATATTATATTTGTTAAAAGGCTTTGGTACCAGGCATTAGAGCAAACAAGATTAAATTAAAGAAAATAAGGAAGGTCTGATGGCTGTGTATTAACCCTTTTTTTCTTTTGACTTGTCCCTTTTTCTGGGGTTGCCACAGCGAGTCAACAATTTCCATCTCCCCCTGTCCTCTGTATCTTCTACTCTAAGTCCGACAACCTCCATGTCCTCCCTCACTGCATCCATCAATCTCCTCTATGTCTCCTACCTGGTAGCTCCATCTCTAGGATCAGTCTTCTACCAATGTATCCTCTGTCCAATGTATCTGAACATGTCCAAACCATCTCAATCTGTCTTCTCTAGCATTTTCTCCAAACCTTCCTGTCTGTGTTGTCCCTCTAATGTCCTCATTCCTAATTCTGTCCATTCCAGTCATCCCTAAAGAGAATCTCAGCATCTTTATCTCTGTTATCATGTGTTAAATAATGTCAGAAATCGCTTGACTTTGTGCCATATGTTGTAAAAACTTCCTTGAATTGTAGTTTGTTAGTGGACAGCAAAGACGGACAAATAAATATTCTTCTACCAATGTATCCACTGTCCCTCCTCTGAACATGTCCAAACCATCTCAATCTGTCTTCTCTAGCTTTTTATCCAAACCTTTCTGTCTGTGTTGTCCCTCTAATCACCTAATTCCTGACTGTATATTGACCAATTGATCCAAAAGGGTAAAATTTCAAGAATGTCCATTTGAAACAATAGACAATGTATTTATTTATTTATTTACCTTAGTCAAATTCCTATCAGATCAGAGAAAAGTGACTTCAGCACTGACCACCCTCACAGACCATTCCTCTTACCACTGCATGACTACATTACCTAATCACTTTGTGATTGTTTGCTACAGGCAACCATTAGCACTAAAAAAAAAAAAAAAAAAAAAAAAAAGTGCAGTTTCTCACACACTGAGTAGCAATCGGGTTCTGTGAACATTATGTGATGACTACTCCGGCTCCATCGGTTCCTCTCACATTAGCATAAATGTGTCTGGAGCTCCCGTGTGAACGGAACCAGGTGGTCCGTCCCCTCTCGACCAGCGGCAAAAGGCCACTACTGACGGATCAGGAGTGGCAGCGGCGTCTCTGGAGCGCACCTGAAGGATGCCAGGCCGTGAGCCGGTGTGCGAATGTGTGTGCGGTAAGTGAGTACATTAGGCGGCGCACATGTGTCTGTGACAGACTAACAGTTAACCAGAGGCACTGCAGCTCCCAGGACAATTACCGAAATCACGGAAGTATCAACAAGCTGTTGTGTACATGTTCACGAGGGGACTTGGGCTCGCAGAGAGGGAGGGTAACGGCTCCGTTGGTTCCTTGGTGTTGGCCCTAATGGATGAAGTAACTGTGACTATCCAGTATCATGTATTATATCATGCATTTACTGCCACAAGGGTTTTCCTGGAAACGGCTTCTCATAATCGTACCTGACAGAGTTGTGCACCCGCAACCCCCCACCACTAAGCCACCGAAGAGGAAATCTCTACGGAGCATAGACAGAACCGGACTGCTGCAAGCAGAGCGTGGCTTTTTCCACCTGTGATATTTAATACACATGACCGCATTCAGAAATGAATACGGGGTACACACATATATAGTACAGTGGAATACATTTGCATGGTTGGATTTGCGTCATGTTCCCTCTGACTTGTGCTCCTGGCCTTGGAGGAGACCAGGAATGAAATCAATAACCCGTTCATCAAAATCTTACAGGGATGATGGAAGAAAGAAAGAAAGAAAGAAAGAACGAAAGAAAGAAAAATAAGAGTGAAATAACTTTAAGCTTTGTTGAGGTGGACGTCTGGCACCGGGTTTGGGAAGGAGAATAGACCTGTATACATGTCAGATGAATTGTATATAACTGTTTGAGAGGATGCCTATGTGTAATTGCACCTATGAAAGATAATACGCATGTATACACATGTGTATACACAGGTGTGCTTATGTGTGTGAGTGCATGATACAGTCTGGCCTGTGTCGGTTTCCGCTTCTTGATTGTGTGTGTGTGTGTACCTTATCTGATAAACAACATTTACCCCTGAACGGCTGACATTCCCTTGGCTGGATGGAACCAAAAATTGAGTTTTTCCTCAAACACTTGGCACAACACGCCTGGCAGAGAGAACTCGGGGTTAAAATATCAGCTGAGGAATCTCCGTCTTCGAGTCAAGGTATAATGTTTAACGGTGGTTCAAGCGGAAAACGCATTTGACAGCATACAAATAGGACAAACATATTCAAATGCACAGTGTGTGTAGAGTATTATCTGCAGGAAAACAAAGGGAATCTGCACTGATGGACCTAAAATGAGCAATTTCTATAAGAGCTGCAGCCGGTCTGACCCTTTCCTCCCGTGTGTCAGAGCTTAAACTGACCATGACTCAGGCCCCAGCTGACTTTCCTAGGATGCTTCTTTCAACATTGTAGGGAGCAAGATAAGTTCAGAGGACGCTGCTTCCTCTTGAACAGGAAAAAGCATGAATTAGTAATTAGTGACCACTGTGTGACCCTGTTGGCAGTAAAACAAGAGTGACGCACAGTTCAGTTTTAGTGCGAAAAAAGTCCTTGGACAAGTAAAAATCACAGTATTTAACAATAACCTCTACTGTTCGTCTGTCTGTCCATCCATAATGGCTATAAGGGAAAGGAAGGAAAAGGAAATCAAACTCCATGTCATTGTGATGTTGTGATCCACACCACTGCACACAACCAAATGTGACCTCTGTATTTAACCCATCAACAAAGTGAACAGTGGGCAACTTTGAGCGCTTGGGGAGCTTTGTGGGGGATTTGAACAGGGGACCCTGCGGACACAAGTCCGCTTCTTTAACCACTTGGCCACCAACTGCCCCAATAATGCAAGTTATTGACCCCTTCACTAAAATGAAAATACAGCATCAAATGCATCTGTTAAAGCAAGGAAAACCAAGGCAAACACTCAACTTACGGTGGAATGATTTCAGTTTTCAAGTGCACCCAGGTGCCATTGTTGCTATGGTTCGAATAATATGTCAGTGCAACTGAAGACTCCCTGAGCTGGTGTGGAGGCTGCGGCCACTGACATCCAGAGCCTTGGCTGCCATCACTTTTATTAACAACATCAACACTGCCATTAGGTCTAGTGTTATTCCACTGATGCTTATATGTCTGAAAATTCCTCCTCTAGCTACTTCTTATCAGCAGGCAGACAAATTGAACTGACATCAGCTTGAGCAAATGTTTACTCAGGAGATGTAATGAAAATTGCTCCGAATATGACTCCTGCGGTGCTGTCTCAGGTGGGCTCATACACGTTAACATTAATCAGTGTGGAAAATCAAGAATAAGCCCACGCGGGGATCGTTACACTCATCCTTTTATTTTGTTTTGCCTGTAATGCCAAACTTTTCAGAAAGGGGAGTAGAAAGCGGGAGGATGAGGTGCGAGCACTCGGGATCACATGAACCACATGGACAGTCTTTTATTTTTACAGCACATTAGCTGTGACTAATCCAGAGCTGCTTGAGTGCTGTCCCACAAAAATAATAGTTATTTTGGCCAAAACGCTCTTTTATTTTTGCTTCAACATGTCGCAGTGGAGTCAAATGCCCGATCATGGCTCCATCTGGTTTTTCTTGAGAAAAATAAATAAATAAAAAGGAAAATGCTGTGTGTTTCTATTAATTTGAGACACGGCTGAGAGTGGACCTGTGTTTTTCATAATAACAACAATGAGAAAAACAACAGCTGTGGCAGTGGTTGTGGCCTAAAGTTGTTGGTTCATCTCAGGCCACAGTGCTTTCAAGATACAGTGTTGCAGACCAGCACTGAGTGCTGCCATGGCTGCATGAAGCCCTGCTGAAACTTGAAAGCCTATCCCACAGTGCCATGCACAAAGGCAACAGCAGGGGACCAGATGGTGTTGTGTTTGTCTGTAAAAGTCAGTCAAGTTTTGGTAACTGCCTCAGAAAAACCTGCGTGATTGATTGAATTCAAACATCTGTATATTGACGGTGCCCCGTAGCAGCACTCAGACAATGTGAATGTGCACGGGGAAAACAGAAAGTCTCTGGCTTGACTTACAACACACTGAAGCTGAACTGGACTGTTCTGCCGCAACTGACTGAATCACCGCTCCTGTGTTTACCCACTGGTTCTCAGACGTCAGAACCCCACAGAGAGGCAGAAGGAGGTGAAAAACGACGAAGAGGGAGATGGAAAAGAACAGTAAAGACACCTGCTTATGATTCAGAGAACTGGACCACACGGAGGTAAGGAGGTGAGAATGAGTCACCTTCCGTTCTCCTGCTATCCCTTCATCATTTGGATCGACTGCAGGTGGGAACAAGAGGTTGATTTTGTAAAAAAAAAGAAAAAAAAAAATATATATACGCCGCTTTTCTGCCGCTCCGCCAAAACAATGAAGCTTCCATCGGACTGTACGTAAAAATAACCCAGGCTCCAATTTGACATAGAGTAATGGAAGGATGTTTGAATTCCCCCTCTGAGATACTGGAACCAGTTGGGAAACCACAACTATTTAAATGCAGGAAATCTTGATTTTATAAAATGTTAATATGATATACACTGGGGACGGGCAGACCTACACCCCCCCACCCCCCTTCCTCATCCAGTCAATACTCTTTGCTGGAGAGAGGGAGGAAAGGAAAGGGGAGTTGGGGGGAGTAACACGAGGAGAAAAAGAGACATTAGTAGAGATGAAAATGACTAAAAGGGAAGATTTCTCTCTGGTAAACACATTTTTTTTTTTTTTCACCCTGCACCTGCAGGTAAACTGGAAACAACGTTGTCAGTAGTGACGAATCACAACATAACTCAGGACTTAATATCACTCTCTTTTCCACCGACATTTTTCTTTCCCAATGCCTCTCACTATTCATTTCTCAAAATCTATCAGCCTCCATCTTTCTGTGGACACATGGTAATTTTAGAGGCCTGAGAAATTATGCTCTCGCTCTCTCGCTCTCTCTCTCACGTGCGCACGCGCTCCGTTGCTAGAAATACATTTCTCTCATCTTTAGCTCGAATAAGTCCCTGGTTTTTGAGGTTATTCAATAAACTGAATCCAAAGTACCCAGTAGGTGGCACATGTGCACCTTGTGGTGTGAGAAGCTCTGGCTCCTGCTTCTTCTTCTACTTCTTCTCTACCTCCATCTAACACTAACAACCGTCTGCTCTAATTTTACTCAACATCTACAAATCTCCATGGTCTTCTTCTTCTCCTTGTACCTGGCAACTCCACCTTCAATCTTCTTTGTCCACCATCCTCTGCCCATTCCTCTCTCTTTATCTCCTAACTGCTCCACCTTAACCGTCCCTGTAATCTTCTAATTCGTAATCCAACCAAGGTAATCTCAAAATCTTCATCTTGGCAGCCTCCAACTCAGCCTTTTCATTAGTCAGACTGTCCCTAAAGCAACCGTCAAAGCAGAACTCACAACTGTCAATTCGTCCAGTGCTCTGAAGGGTCCCTGGGTATTTCTACTCATCCAACTTTAATACTTCTACTCTATGCAGCTTTGTCTTCCCATTCTGTTCTTTCATTCACGACTGACACAAGCAATAAAATTTCCGATGGAATTTTGTTTCCAGGCTGAGGTGTGTCTACAGTCCTTCAGTTACCGAGTGATATTTATAGAGATTTAAAATAAAAATACATATTAGAATAAAAATCAGTTACAGTAAATAAGCTCCAGCATATTTCAGTCATGGACCGAATCATAACAACGGCATTGACAGCACCACCTGCAGTACGGAGGGGACTTGGACCCACAGCTGCTGAGCCCTGTTAAATCTTCAATCAAAATGACTTTGCCTGATGATGAACGAAAGCCCAGCTGAAATAATCCACACAGATCCAGCCCCATGTCTTCCATACAGAGTTCTTAACACCGTGTGAGTGTTTGGACTAAAATATGAGGTAAGTGGGACCGCGTTACGTACATGTGCAGGGATCAAATATCCAATAATTGCTCTACAATCACTTCTTACGGAAAGCCAACGACACCTGATACTGTTTTTAACGGCGTTGACAAAATGAATCAGGGAGGTTTTCAACGACGGACTCAAACCAGTGAAAATATACACATTCTAACTGGTGTTTTTAATTAATTTCATAATGGCACCCCGTGTAATGCTCTTATTGCCGTAGCTGCTGCAGTCCCCCGTTGCGGACGTATAGTTTCTGCCTCAGTGCCCGGTCGGGACGTTTACATTGACGTCACGATCACAAAAACAGCGGAATTAGCAGAGCCGTTCCCAGTGTACTGACACACTCTTGGAAAGGGAAAGGCTGCATTTCTTTTTTTAAATCAGATCCTAAATAATGCCGTACAACTGTTTTGACAATTCTGTGAGCTGTCCTCTTTTCACCACTTCCCTCTGCAGAAGTCCCATCACCTGATTCCTTTTAAAAGACTCATCAGAGGGGAAAGGACCATGGACCACGCCAGATGACAGGAGGAGTGGAGTGAAAGATGTGGAAACCACATGTTAATCAACCACTGGGTCGACATCTCCTGCTGCGTAATACACTCTCATGCAGATAAGAACATGTCTGCTGCTGAAAACCTTTCAAACACACACACACACACACACACAGCACGTAAGTGACCGTCCTCTCGCTCCATCTCTCTTCTGTCTTCCCGCTCGTCTTTCCTGTCAATCTGCCCCCTTTAACCAGCTTCTCCCTATCATCTCTGTCTATCACCGCCTATTTCTGCAGTCTTCTTTTTCACCAAATACATCAACTCTATCTGTTCTCTGCTGTAACTCAATACGCAGCCAATCAGCTACAAGTTCTGGAGTCTTTGCTCATTACAGACTTTACAGCTGTGGGGCCTCGCTGGGACGACAGACATCTGCAGAACCATCCAATATCGCTGCCTCTCCTGGGCCGGCACACATAAACAGACTGAAGAAAACATCTGTACTGTAGGTGAAGTGATGGTGGGAGTTCGGGGAAGAATCCGAGAGATAAAGGGAGGACATGGAATGATGGGAAACGTATGCTGCGGACGGGAAAAAAAGAAACAGAGGTGGGAAAATGGAGGCTGACTTATACATGTCATTAAAAAGTACGTTTGTCATGGAGTTTGATTTTGGGATTGAAATGTTAACTCTGGACTCATTTTGTACGAGGAATTAATCACATTTTGAAAAAATACTGCAGGGTTTTCCCTTCTTCTTGTTGTATAGGCTTTTATTTTTTAAACTGTTGCATCAGCCATGAACTATTACTCACTGTTTCTAAGCTAATGCTTTACCAGAAGCTGAAAATCCTCTCCCCAATTAAATCTTAACTTGGATTAAAGCTGCAAAAAAAAAACTAATGACCAACGTGAGTAATACACCAGTAACGTTTTATTAGCTAAGAAACGCTGAAGACGTTGAATTTCTCAAAGACGAGCGCACTGGGGAGGATGCGAAAGAATGGGTTTTGGGAGCAGGGGGCCTCGGAGAATGAAAAACCTGGACCAAGAAGCTGCAGAGAGAAAGGCAGGAGATGAGTGATAGGAGGAAAAGTGGGATGTCCTCTCCCCCGGCGAGGCCCTGAAGACTCAGTAGCTGCTACAGCCTGCCAAAATATAACCTCATCTGGGACGGAGACACCTGGCTATTCACACCAGAGTTTGCGGAATGACTTCCACAGCTGTCTGATCATGTATTACATGTTTGGAAGAACAGCAGGGGTCTCTGTCATTCAATAACTTGTAGGGTATGGGAGTTCTCATGACTCATGTCATGGGAATCATTATGGAACGCGGCCCAAAGTCCGAGACAGTTTATTTCTCTTTCATTGCAGGTGATGTTAGGAAGGGAGCAGCGAATGAGAGCGCTGCAGACTCTTCTTCTGAACTCCTCTCACACTGCTCCTTTTTTACAAAGGTTATTTTTAAAGTTTAACACTCTCCAATAATTGGAATTATTCTTCCTCTTTACCTGCAAAGCATCGCCCAGGTCCGCTGTACTGATGTCAGGGTCCTCTGTGGTGTTGAATGGGACAGGAGTGATCCGGACGAAGGTGAGGACACGGGGTTCAGGGTATCTCCACAGCATCACTCCAGGACTGTCCTCTGTTTCACTGCAGAAAGTGACCTCATGGGGTCCTGGCAGTCGATGGGACGCTGCAGAGAATTGTAAAAAGTATAAGAATAGCTTTACTTTAATCTGACAGAAATCTAAAAGTAAACTTATACTTGGTCATAAGAGGAAACAGGAAGAGTCGAGAGGAGAACAGATGGAAAATATACTATAAAGACATAGGAGAAAATAAAGAAGACATGAATCTAGGACTGGCTGAAACCAAAAAAAAAAAAGAGGATAAGATGAAGCATGATAGTGGATCAAACAAAACAGCAGAAAGAGCAACTGAGAGGCAGAGGATGGACTGAAAGGAATTTGGACGGATTCAACTTTTTAATGTACAGCAGAGTTCACAATGTTGCTTATATCCAGTAGTTTAAAACACATTTTCCTTAAGACTCTCATAACAAAGAGCCCGTTTACGGGCTTAACTTGCTCACTGAAATATTTATGATCCATATGGAAAAACATCTTTCTTATTATTACATTAAGATGAGCCTTTGAGTCAAAGAATATTTACACACAACTTTTGTCTGGAGGCAATAATATTTTATGGTTTCAGTGAAAATAAAAATTAACCCCAACCACATAAAATGTTCTGAAAAACACTATAGATGTCAGCAGGACTTCCCGTGTGTGTGTGTGTGCGGAAGAGGTCAAACATAAACAAGGTGACTGAGTAAACAGTTTTGCAATTGACTAAACAACCAAAGACTGAGCTTTGCACCTGTAACGGCTGGACAACAGTGAGACCCGAACGTCTGGGTGGTGTTTGACTTCAGTCTTGGCTGCTGTTTGTGATTCGAGTCCTTTGGAAAAATGTTTATTTGAAAAAAAGAAGAAAAAAAAAAAAACTCCACCAAGCAGAGAACTTCTGCTTTGTTTGGCCACCGGGGGATACAAACACTGAGACTCTCTTTGTAGAAAACACATTTCAAAAGGTAGCAGAATGTGTCTGTGGCTCATCTGTGCCTCCATCTACAACAGTGTGTTGCCCACTAGAAAGTGGACATGGTATTTTTTATTTTTTTTTACTGGTTAAAAGACAAAAAAGACTTTTATAAAGTTTATGTTCTGTTTATGAAGGCACAGTCAAGACCAAGTGAGAGACAGAGACAGAAAAGTGTTTCATTTTCTTTTTTTTTTTTTACTTGTCTTTCATCCGCTTCTCTGACCATGATCCCAGTGTCAGGCCCCCGAGGAGCCCCGCAATTGTTCCCCGAACCTGGGGGCCTGTTCTTACTGACCGCTGACAACATGTTGCTGACAGATTGTCCCCTCTGTTCTGGTTTACTACTGTACACTGTCCTGCTTCAGTCAGCATAATAAATGCATCAAAGAACAGTGGAACGGTGCAACAAACAAAGACTCAACCACAGCTGAAAGAGTGGACGGCTGGTCCGCAGCCAGAGAGAGGTTTGATCCAAAGTCTATAATGATCCTGCATCTGTGTGTGTGTGTGTGTGTGTGTGTGCATGTAGGAGACAGAGCACTCAGAGAGCACAAAGAGGGAGAATAAACAGCGTGCAGCCCAGAGTGGAACCAGGCAGACGTGTCTGATGAAACGTCTCTCCACACACAGCTTTGATCTCACTCTTGTTTAAGAGTGTGTGTGTGTGTGTGTGTGTGTTTGTGTGTGTGTCTTCAGTGACATCTTACTCTGTTCATCTAAGTTTGTAAATGACTCATTTCTATAGATTAAGTTGTAAAGAAAAATACACGGTTACAAAAAAACACACATATATATATGTTTAAATTTTCATCATTTGACGCCGGTGTTTGATAGGTTTGAATGTATTTGTCTGTTCAGTGATTGTTTACCACAGGCCCAGCTGACAAAACAAGCTCCAGGAACATTCACTTCTGCAGTGTTTGTACGGCTGCTTAAAAAATAAATAATAAACACATGGAACTCTGATCGTGTTCCTGTCAGGCTTTTGGACAAAGTTCTATTTTATTAGTTTTGTGTGGCTTTTTAGATAATTTCCATGACAACTTGAGGGGAACCTTTCCCGATTTTTTTTTGTGTATTTTTTTTCTTTTTTCTTCTGAAACTAACTTGTTGATATATTGGAGTTGCCTTTTTTTATCAGCTTCTCTTTACACATTTATTTCGATCTCGAAATTTAGACTTTTATGGTAAATTACAAAGAGAATTAACTTTTTTTTTAAACAAATACAGTACATTTTAAACATGACCTGATGACACCTCTGTCAGTCTGAAATGAGATTCTGTGAATCAGATTAAAGTGTATTTTTTCTTTCTTTTTTTGGGTGAAAATAACCATATTTTGGTCTTATTTCAGCAACTATATCATCAACATATTTTTTCATTGTCTCAAATGAAGGTATGGACTGTTTAGTCTGGTGGGTGGGGCTTATTAATATGAGAGAAAGAACCTTCTTGTTTTCTATCTGTCTCTTTGACCCGTCTGTGCTGTTGTTAATGGTTTTACCTGAGTCCTTGATGTAGTGAAAGCGACCAGTGCGCAGGTCATCAGAGCTGTGCTCCGTCTGAGGAGATGGAGAGCCCGGAGAGGGCGGGGGTGACTGAGGGTGACTGGGTTTATCCCTAACCCCGGGATCAGCTGGATCCTGTCTGTGCAGATCCAGGTAGCCCCGCAGGTGCTCCTCCACCAGCTTCAAGCAGTTTACATGTTCCTGGCCCCAAAAGACCTGTGGATGGAGGAGACAATGGAGGGTCATCAAATTTGAGCGAGTAAATTAAGATGTCAGAGAGGACACGTTGTAAAAAAAGGTAGAAGGTAAACTCCTAACTTAAAGGGGTCCCCTTCAGGATCACCCCCTAAAAATCTTTTCAAACGTTACCTAATCTAACTGGCTTTGCCTGCACAGGACTTACCAGTGGCATTCCCCTTCCCATGCACCACCGCAGTGGGCCTGTCTGGGGTTTGGACAACAGATGAGGAATCTGTGAGTCAAAAACTCTTCACACATGGAGCTGCCTCCCTGTTTGCCCGCTGCTCACTAGCTCGCTAGGGTGGGTTATGACTAAACTCTCAAAAACAGGAAAATTTGGGGGATTTTTTTTTTTTTCTTCAGGTTTTTGGAAAGAAAAGACGGGAAGAGGGAACTGGAGGGAATTCCAGTGGTTTTGTACAGACTTGATCGAAACGCCAATATTTTGCGAATGGGAAATGTATGATTACGTATGAAGCGTTTGACTTTCAAACGGTGTTTCTGTTAATAGGCACGCAATAAAGACATTAAGAAAAACAGTCAGCGGGAAAAGGGGGGCGGGGAGATGACACTGACGAAGTCAAGTGGAATAATGCATTAGTAATAATGCGTTCACTTAGTCACATTCTCAGTGTGTTATGTAACTTTTCTGACAGGGAAAAAAAAGGCACACAATGTATCAGTCACCCTCCCAAGCAGCTTTATAATATTCCACCACTTAAAAACCACCAAATGTGACTCAAATCTGCACTGGAATTACAGCATGCTGTTCTCACTGTCATCACTTTGGCAGCTCAGAGGACAGAAGCTATGGTAGAGCTGGAGGGACCAGTGAGTTCAGGACAAGTGTTAAGAGTGTGATGACCTGTGTCTCTGGATTTCAGCTCATGAATCCTTCAGGGCTTCATTTGCAAACCAGAGTCAGTCGGAGCTGAGATAATGTTCTAGTGGACAATAATACCACCTCATGATTGGAGCCTGCTTCTCAGCCCAGCCCCTCACTAAGGCCCTGAGGGTTAGGTGTCCTTGAGCACGACGCTCAATTACATCCAGGTGCAGAGGTGATGATCTGACCTCAACCTCTCAAACCTGGAGCTACCTTGCTTGATAAATTATAGCTTGAATTTGAGTCAGGGGCGAACCTGCAACAGGCCTCCTTTCAGATCCAGCAGCAGTTTAGGGGGGCCGGGCTCTGGTCCTGGGTTACCACTGTGCCGACACCAGCGTGCTTCCAGAGAGGTGCTGCAGGAGAAAGGTCCCAGCAGGAGATGACTTCTGTCCTTTAGTCCAGTTCTCACCAGCAAATCCTGTAGCTTCAGCTGCACAGAGGCGGCCTGAACCGTGTCTATGAAGAGAGAAGGAGCAGCAATGAAAGTCATGGACATTTTCCTCACAAGTCCCCAGTCTATTTGGGAGACAGCTCAAAAACACCTATCTGTGCACTCAGGCATTATCCTTTTCAATGCCTGGAAAAATAATGTGGCTTAGATTCTTCCAGGAAGAAACAAAGTCCTGTTGCACTGCACTGGGAATAATATCTTCAACATGTTGAAACAAAAACACTATCAAATGTTTTATACGTGTTTAAGAGAGAAAAGACAATTTATCCCCTAATATCCTCTTTTACACAAATATTAAAATGGTGAGTGTAAGAAATATGTGATGGATGATATTGACAGTTTTTTAGTCTTTATTAGACAGACAGACAGACAGACAGACAGACAGATAGATAGATAGATAGATAGATAGATAGCGTGAGCCCACAGTTGTCCAAATACATAGATATAGACGATAGAGGAGAATTGGGAGAATCTTTCGGAAGTTATGGAGGGATATAATAGAGCAGTGATTCCCAACCCTCCAGGCCGCACAGAAAGAAAAAATAATACACATCATTTATTTGATTTATTATGCGAGTCTTAATTATGTTTTATTTTGAAAAGTGGCCCGATTCTCTCTGTTACATCCGTCTCACTTGACATATATCAAGTCGTGATACACGTGATACACCCCGCTAAATTAAAGAAAGATCAACTGCTGGACATCGCAAATGACGGGGCCTTAAACGTCTGCCGTTTTCATGGCACAATCCCCTGAGATTGCCACAACAGCACTAAAAACCCTGTTTTCATTTCCGACATTGTATCTGTGTGAAGCAGGGTTTTCTGCAGTGACGACAACCAAAACAAAATTACGGAACAGACTGGACCTAAGTAACACATTTCGGGTTTCATTGTCTCCAGTAACCCAAGATGGGACCGTCTCGTTACAGCAAAACTGATTTAGTGCTGCTGTGAGTTGCAAGTATTTTCATACACTTTGTTTGTGTGTTGTGTCCTATTTTGAAGGTATGTTTACATGTTATCATAGCGACCAGAGTGCGTTGCTTTGTATTGGGGCAGAAGGGATGTTGCTCATGTCATGTTCTGATGTTGGTGGGACGTCACAGGGACGTTGCTAATAAAGTTGCACATGATTACAGAGTGGATTTACGGTAATTTTTTATTCTTATAGAGAAAATACAATGTTTTTTTATGACGATCTTATCATTTTATTTTGTTTTTATCTGCTACACCGGGCCGTGAAAAATATTGTCAGACATTAAACCCGTCCGCGGTACAGAAATGGTCGGGGGACCACTGTAATAGAGGACACACCATTGTTAGAGTTCCTCCAGCCAGGAGATTCCGAGATTCTCCGTTGGGTCTTTAGCCTAAAACAAGTGCAACATGTAGAACCATCTAGTGAGCATGTCTCTCTGGAGGTGTTCTGAGGACAATGTTACATCTGGCTGAACCCACGGAGACTCGGATTCAAATACAGTATTTCTATGATCTGGTTACCTAAAATGTTTAGCAAACTTGAGTGAGATGAAAAGTGGAAGAGTGCAGCCAAACACCAACTCATCCTGGAGGAACTAAAAGTAGCAAAACCCCCAGAGTAATAAAATTAAAAAAAAAAAAAAAAAAAAAAAAAAAAAACTCTGTCCTTTCCATTAAAATAGTGATGTGCCACTGTCATCGCAGGGCTGTCCCAACCTTGTCCATGTGGTCCCATAAATCAAGAGACCCAAAACCTCTTCCAAACATCGTTGACATGGGAGGGTTGATCGGGTCATTTAGAGTCAAAGTTGTGGCAGCCCACTTGGAAACCTCAGCTCTGGATGACTAATAACGCCCTGAGAAGCAGCTCTTTAAACAAGCTTTTCAAAGATTCACACTAGAGGCTGAAAAAGCGAAAACAACGCACTGCTCTGCTGTTGTCCGTAGAAAAGCATGCACATTTTTGACCGTGCCTTACAAAGACAATTTTTAAGGCAAATAATATTGTGTTCATTATTAAAAACACAGAAGAACAAATCAGTTCTGCAGGCAGACCGGTAAAACTAAGATGCACAAACGGTAGCATTTTACTGTTAAAACTGTCATTTCCATAGAAGCACTTGTTTTGAAATTCCAAATGGACATTTCTGAAGTTGTCAAATTCACATTAATAATAATAACGATCTTAAAGAACAATGACTAACCATATTCCAGTCCATATTCCAATGTTCATTGAGGACTAAATGAATGGAAGCTGTGGGAAAGTCTGACGTGATGAAATAACAAGAAGAGCACTTGCATTAAGACCTGGCAATCCTACTGAAAACATCTGAATCAAGAGCATAGTCACTTTAGGAAAATGGGCAGGTCTTATACGAATGTGGGATAACACTGTGCTTATGATAGACGTTATTGGTACAAATTGCCAATTAACATTCTCTTCTGCTCCGGCCCCGTCAGAGCTGTAATGCATTACTTTTTGAACTGCGGAAATCAGGTTTATTTTATATGGCGAGGATTTATTAGACAGCTCAGGGGAAACTCCCATCCCAGCTTGTTAAATTGAGAATCTTTCATTCACGTATAAACTGAGAGGAGATGCACATTGACAAAGCAGACGCGTAATAAAAACAGTTGCGTTGCGAGAAGCACATCTCGATGGCTGAAAACATACACATGTCAGCGTTCTCTCGTCTCAACACGCGTCACTTAAAGCCCAGCAGACCACAGCATCCTGGTGTTGAAGCCACCAGCAGCAGCAGCAGCAGCAACCGGTGGGAGCCAACAATTCCAAAATCACCCTAATTGGGAGTGGTTAGTAACAAGGGGGAATCCCTCTCTTTCCTCATCCTGGTCAAATCATAGTCAGAGGCACGATTCTCCAACAATTCTCTGTCCCTACTTTTGACATGAATGTAAAGAAGAAGAATGTAAAGGGGACAAAAAGGATGCATATGGTCTTTTTCTTTTCACGTGTTGCCACAGCGAATCTACAATTTCCATCTCTCCCCTGTTCTCTGTATCTTCTACTCTGACTCCAACTACCTCCATGTCCTCCGTCACTGCATCCATCAATCTTCTCTTTGTCTCCTACCTGGTAGCTCCACCTTTAAGATCAATCTTCTACCAATGTATCCACTGTCCCTCCTCTGAACATGTCCAAACCATCTCAATCTGGCTTCTCTAGCTGTTTCTCCAAACCTTCCTGCCTGTTTTAATGCACACAGTAACAATTCCAAAAAGGTCTATCATATATTAAAAATAAATAAGACAAAAAGCATGTTTTGATTAAATGGGAAAAACACCACGACAACAAAACCAATCGTAGGTCTTAACACATTCTGAAAAGAGACGCCAAACAGAAACTCATTCGTAATTTGTCAACTCCCAAATTAAATTCCGATTCTGGGATTTTTTTTGTGTGTCTATACCACGTCTGTACTGTAACAATTTAACGCATAAAAACAGTAAAATCAAATTCTTCAGTAAATATTTTTAACAGCGTAACACCTGAGCCGAACGCTAAATATAACGGCCGGATGGAGACGGATCCACTTTCTCCATATTTTAACAAGCTACGACAGCTGAGAAACAAAGTGGGTGGTGGAAAAAAAGGGTGTATGGAAATCTTCCCTAAAGTGAAATACATCTCCAGCAAACACTTGGGTAAGATTGGATAGGATCTGAGACAGATTTACCGTGCGGGTTTTTCGCCTGGCAGCCGTTATCTGACCACTGCCTGGTAGATTTATGCTCCGGGACACACTGGTATCAATTAGCAGAAACCTAAAGGAGTCATTACCTAACTAGCAGAGGCCCCCAAAGACTGTCTGGGATGCGAAGAGTAATAGGAGTAATATACTGTCACTCACCACAGATATACACTATTCACTCACCACAAGACCACTATAGGACACTAGAGGAAACTGGTTTCATAGCAGGGGATGCTGTCAGCCAAAATGGCACTGTGCAGGGAGCTGTGTGTCAGCCAAGCTGTTACAAACACAGCAACTGATGAGTGTTGATGAGTAGCATATGGGTTCAATAACAGCTGAAACTCATAAACAAATTACATATGGTAGATGCCTGTTCATTTTTCTTTTTCTTTTTTTTTTTTTAAATATAATTCAACTCCGTGCAGAGTGATATTAAAGTTGATATGGTAATATAGGAATATCTCACACTGTGTTTTCACTCGCTGCCATTCCACTACCCAACCTTGATCTTGATGGTTCTTGACAAATGACTGGGTTTTAGGTCAAGTTTAGGCCATTGAACTCATACAGCTGCGGGCTGAGATTAGTGCAGCAGTTTGCGTGTGTCAGAGGGCAGGAGAAAGATCTGCAGAACCCACGGGCCAGATTGGGGAAACAACTATATCCACTTTTAGTTGTTAATAATCAAACCTTTGAGCAATTTCAAACATTTAATAGCCTTATATGACCTAGCTGCTAATATTGATTTTTTTTCTTCCTCTCGAAAAACTATAAATTTACTTAGTTTTTCCTTGGCTAAAAAACTAAATTTATTTCTTTTTATAGGAATATTAACATTTTTTTTTTACATTTCAGCTGTACAGACCTATTTTTTTGTAATACACATATTAAATTTGGATATTTTTAAATATAAAAAAGGTCACAATAGCTTTTTTACTCATATAAAACAAACCATCAGTTTGATCTTAGTCATTAAACATATTAAAAGTTTGAAATATGTGTTTTCAATCCATCATAAAAATGAGTTCACAGTGATCATCAGCAGTTATTCATCACAGTGGCACGTCTAAGTGTTTCTTTTAGTCCACTCTAGTTGGAGTCTCCACCCAGAGTGTGTCTCATGTCGTCTCTTAAACAAATGTCTGGCATGAATGTGATTAAAAAACTATTTATTGGGAGGGTCTGTGTGTTAAATCACAGCAGGGTGTATATAATAAAGTGTAAATCTCTTTTCAGCCTTTAACTCTGACCAAAAAAAAAAGAGAGAATATGAGCAGATCAATGGAAAAGATGAGCCATCTTTCAGCAGCGTAAACACTTTGACATCAGCATAGCCGGGGAAACAAAATAAAACCTGGGAGAAGGAGAAGGAAATATAAATAAATCCAAGGTAGTTTTTACTTTATTCGGAGAACATGTGTTTTCCTTCGCAATGTGCTAAAGTAAATCACCAACAAAAAGATTTCCACAAAGGCAAAGGACCATGGGGAGAGCTCCAGGTTAGTGTGTGTGTGTGTGTGTGTGTGTGTGTGTGAGTGTGAGTGTGTGTGTGTGTGTGTGTGTTGCACCAGTAGAGTCTGAGGTTGTGTGAGGGAGTATGAGTGTGCACGAGCTCTTGTTCGGAGGAAATCGGGGGCACTCCATGGGCAGTGTGACGGAGAGCTGAGAGATTAGGGAGGGTCTTGTTTCATGGACCTTAAGACATCTGTTCTCTCTCCTGCCCACCTCCCAACCTTTGTCTCATTGAACTATAGATGCCCCCCTACCTTGGGGAGGGGTTGAGTCCTGGACGGAGGCAGGAATGCGGGGCTTCCACTTGCTTTTCATTAACACAGGATCTGGTAACACACCTCACTGTCAACCTAATCCCCTCTCGCTCCATCTTGTCCCCTGGCAGAGGGGGCTTTGCTATGACCAGGTACAGAGTCCCAGATGTTCCGTGGATGACGGGTGGAGGAATAAACGTCGGAGCGATGCAGACTGACAGGATCTTAACCCTGGTGCAGCTATGGATGTTCACTAATGAAGACAGGGTGACTGTACAGACACATACCTGAGGGACCACTGCTACCCGTCACACCGATAAATCAACCTACAACGCTTCTTTTGGCTTCCTAAAACTTTTTTTTCCCAAGCTATAATTTTCCTCATCCCTTCCGACTGTACTTCTTCAACTTCTTTTCTGCCGTGTTCCCAGGCATTTGGACCTTGGAGCTTCCTATTTTTCTTACTGCTCTGTCTTTGTTACCTCATTGTTTCCCTCTCTTTCTGCTTCCTCTTATACCCTGGCATCACAGCGAGGTCTGTTCAGGATGTGCTCCATCAATCTGACTCTGACACTGTAAAGCAACAGTAGTGGTACACAACCAAGGGCAGTATCACTACGGTCTCCTGTCTTACATCTTTCATGTACTGCTTTTCCCAGGGGACATTCCCGCTGACTTATTGTGGCAGCTCCAAAGCTCAACCTCACAGAATGGGAATTCTAACTTTTATCTTTGTTAAAAATTCCAAGGTATCAATTTTCGTAGGTATGAAGCCAGCTGGAGAGGTCACACTGTTGTGACTGATGGAGGTGCTGCAACCGAGGCTAAGAGTCAGGAGATACATCCATTGTCACCAGCGATCGGCCTGTGTAATTGGAGACACTTTGTCTCTGCTCAATGTCAACAAATCTGGAAGCACTATGTGAAGACGTCCTGTGGGAAAATGCTCCTGTGCTTTGGGACAATGAGCTCTAGGTTTACTTAAGTTATCAGGAGAGGTGTGTGGAAAAACATGTTATTTAGCAGAATTGGCTGTAATGACTGATACAACAAAATACTTCAGTTCACTACACTGTATTTTCAGCACTGGACATGAAACATTATATCTTATTAATGACATACTTTGCAAAAGCTTAAACTAGACACATGTAACCATAACCATTTGTGTTAATGAAGATTCCAGTCATCCAGGTCATGGTCATTGAATTTCATTAGGAAACTGGACATTGTAATTACATAGTTAATTAGTCTCTCGGGTGAGAGGTGAAGCATTTATGAGAAAAATTTCATGTCCAATTGTCCGATGAAACTCTTACCCACAACTATTTGTGTTTAGATATATACAGTGTATATATCTAATACAGTGTATGTATATATATATATATATATAGAGAGAGAGAGAGAATATATATATACATATATATATATATGGAGAGAGAGAGTTTCCTAATGAAATTCTTTTTGTGAATTATATATATGTATATACAGTGTATATATACATATATATATATAATATACACAAAAAGTCCAATACATCTTTCATATGTTCTTTTTTTTCTTAGTTGCCTGAAGGTTACACCTAAGAAATGAATAAAGTTCTATCCATCCATCCATGGATATATGAATATGGATATGTATATACTGTATGGATTGGTGTGTATATATATATATTTGGTGTGTATATATATATATATATATATACACAGTATATATATATAATTCACAAAAAGCCTAATCTATCTATATATCATCCATCCATCCATCCATCCGTCCATCCATATATCAGTTACTAAACTCTCATATCGGTGTCCAGCTGCTAAAAAGCAAGTAACAATAAAATTGGAGGATTGGTATATATATATATATATATATATATATACACACAATACCAATATATAAGGATATATATAATTCACAAAAAGCCTAATCTATCTATCCATCCATCCATCCATCCATCCATCTATCCATCCATCCATCCTTCCATCCATCCATCCATCCATCCGTCCATCCGTCCATCCATATATCAGTTACTAAACTGTCATATCGGTGTCCAGCTGCTAAAAAGCAAGTAACATTTAAATAGAATCCATGAGTTTCCCTGACTGTATGGTCAACACAGTATAATAGTAGTAGAATATTGTCCAATCAAACCTTCCCTCTGTTGGTACAGATGGGGAATACTTTCCATGTTACTCCCAGTGTTTAACCATGGAATGGACCAAAGCACCATCATCATCAGATCTGATAAAAAACTGTATGCGTCAAAAGACCCGTAACCATAATTAGGCGGATCATAAGAATGGAAAGTGAGTGGGAGGTATTTCCTCTTCATATTATCTCGGACTTTTTATTATGTTTTTCCATTGCATCGCACTTACAGCCTGGACTGTGTTTATTAAAGTATGGATGAAAGTTGAAAAGCTGCTGAAAATCAGGGCAGGGCCGTGTTGTGTCACCGTTCAGTTATGCAGATTTGGGTAAACAAAGTGCAAATTGTTTGAGGTTTTAATTAACATTTTTGACAATCATTTTATCTGAAGTAACCCTATACGACAGCATCTGCAACACAGATGCAGGCACAACCACGTTTTAGTTCCATCCTTGTCCCTCTGCTCCCACAACACAGGGGACATGTTGCTCGGCAGTACTCAGGCACAAACCATCAACCTGACAAATAATAAATCAGCCTGTTCCGCGTCCATTTTTTTTGTGCATATGGCATTTCGGTGTCTTTCAAAAGCTCTATTTACATCTGGTGTTCAGTTTGAAGGACATGCCAGAGAACAGTCCAAACTTAAAAACAAACCAACAATTCCAGATGATCTCTTACACTTTGCTGGCTCACAGTGAGCGGCACAGAGATGTTGGACGCCCCTTGATTTGGTTCGGTATTAACTGATCTGATTGTAGTGCTGGGTTAGATTCAATGCTGATGAGGGCAACACCGAAACAGACACCTTGGCTTCACTCGCACTCGTATATGAGTGTGGGAACAACTCCTACACTTAGAGCCTAATACACACATACACCTATGCAATCAAATCAGATTCCAGGACTAACACAAACATCTCACTTAACAGTTTACAGACAAATCATGTTTCTGGCGCGTGAATGGTTTTCCGAGCGTGTATAAAATAACAACTAGCGTTCATTTTATTCTGAAAACAAACTCTAAATTTTCCGTTTTCCTAAATGCAACATGGTTGCTTTTTATTCTATTCTATTATGTTAACGGACAAGCAACAATTAACACAACAATGATAGATTAACTGACCAAAGAATTGAAAATATTTATACCGTTCTTTAAAAGAAGAAAAATCCAGTATTAAACCCAAACAGCCCTTCCTGTATGAACCGTGGCAATAGCCTCGCCCCACAAGTTATACGTAGATCGGTTTCCCCGGGTGAAGTACGTCACCGTAAATATTGTAACAAATACATAACGATCTGTCTTCTTCACTTTGGTGGGTTTCCTAACGGACCTTAATATGGAGGACTAACATAAGTAAGAGAGCTGGGCACTGGCTGCAGCACCAGAGCCTCTGTCCACATCAAACATTAGTTTAGTTACACAAGATAATTAGAAGAATTAGGACAAATTGCTCTTCACTACATTTTTATTGGACATCCAGCCCTCTGTATTGCTGCGCTTCACTTTCAAAGGGCCTGGACTGGTTCCTGCTGGCTCGTACTGTTAGTTAAAGTATCTAGACGAATGACACCATATCCTAAAAAAGTACACATACAGTACTTTGTGTGTGGTGATTGCGTACTGTGCTGTCCAAAAACTGTGGTGGTTTCTTGTAACATGTGTACGATAAAAATCTGTCAGAGGCGGTGAAGTCATCGCAGTTGTTTCCAATGCAGCTCCACCTGTTTTAACGAATGATTCTGTGAAACGAGTGGTAATAAGTTGAGATAAAACAGAATGCGGTGATGAATTACATCAATGGTTTCGATTTTTTTTGGTTTTGTTTTTACTTTTCATATGCTGTGAAAACCTAATAGAGTCATCTAAGGTTGATGTTGGTCTGCAGTGAAACAAAGTTGTGGTCTAAAGCATGAGGATTAGAAGATCTATAGATCCATCCATCCATCCATCCATCATCCATCCATCCATCCATCCTTCCTTCCTTCCTTCCTTTTAATCACTCTATCTATCCGTTTAGCTATCTATGGAATAAAATCATATAAAACATTTGATAGTCTTTTCATCCTTCCATCTATCTAGTATTGGGTCAGTGGTGGCCAAGTGGTCAAGGAACTGGACCGGGGTCCGGAGGGTTCCAAGTTCAAATCCACCAACTGCAAAGGTCCACTGAGCATGGTACTCCCTGAGTGCTCAAGTTGCCCACTGTTCACTTTGCTGATGGGTTAAATACATACATTTTGTTGTGTGCAGTGAATCACAATGTCACAATGACAACAAGTCCTACCTTCCTTCCTTCCTTCCTTCCTTCCTTCCTTCCTTGCTTGCTTGCTTGCTTGCTTGCTTGCTTGCTTGCTTCCTTCCTTCCTTCCTTCCTACCTACCTACCTACCTACCTACCTACCTTCCTTCCTTCCTTCCTTTCTACCTACCTACCTACCTACCTACCTTCCTTCCTACCTTCCTTGCTACCTTCCTTCCTTGTCTGCCAGATCAGGCAGATCAGTGACTGGCAGTCCATTATTTTTTTTTCACTTGCTTTAGGTTTTGGGGTTCTTTTAATGATGTATTTTTCTATTTCATAAATTGACAAAACTCTACAACTTGAAACAAAAAAAGGACATACGTAGAACTCTTCTTTTGTAAAAGTAACCAAACATTAATGGAAATATATGTGAAGAGACATTTCTCACTGCTATTTTACTAACTTTTTAAAGATGTTTATGTTTACATCCCAAATTTGTATAATTTGACAGAGATAAAGATGACATGGACAGAACCATAGCCTTCTTATTTGTGTCAGTTGATCACTAATAGTCAGTGTCATTTTTTTCAACCTACCTTCCATCCTTGGCCCTGGCTTTATAGTCAGACTTCCAGTCATGGCCGACACAGACACCGTCACACTGGGCTTCATGGGATGAGCCTCCGTCTCCATGTTGACTACGATTTGAGCAGTGTGCAGTGAGATCTTGTGGAAGTATGACGCCAAGGCCTGGACATTGTTGGTTAGATCCATGCCTGAGGCCTGAAGGTGGGGGTCTGAGCGGGCGTGCAAGGACCTGGGCACCATCTTTGTTGGCGAAGAGTAAGGTGTGCAGGAAGTAGATGCTGGTTTACTGGATGAATCCCACACATGGTCTGGCAGCACCTTTTGGACGTAGGCTTTGGTCTGCTCCAGTTTTGCCAATGTGGGACTGATTTTCAGAGGACGTGATAGTTCCAGGTTCAGCTCAGCTAAGAAAAGAGAAAAAGAAGGAAATTCAGGTAAACAAGAGGCAACAGTGAAGAACACCATCTTTGGTTTATGTATGATAAAGACATTTTCTATGTAGATTCACTCTCTGCCCCTGCATGTCTGCAGTTCTGTTTCTTCGTTTATTTTGTGTTTTTTAAATGTTTCTTGTTTTGAGCTCATTGCCGACCTCTTTAATCTTGGAATTGAAGCAGGATTTCTTAAGACGAAGTAAAAATCCACGGAAAACCTTTGTAATGTCAGTGTTGGCTGCGTGTTTGCTCTTGGACTTTCAAGATGAGTCAGCAGTCATTATCAAACCAAACTTGTGTGCTTTTACCCAATAAAACAGTACACAAAAATGTGTCCTGCTACCTCCTCCTTCAACAACAGGTTATTTACGTCGATCGGCTAAATATTTTTTAGATTTGCGATATCTTATGTGTTTACATATACAGTATATCATATCATTCATTCATTCATTTTCATCCGCTTATCCGGAGCCGGGTCGCGGGGGCAACATTCGGAGGAGGGACGCCCAAACTTCCCTCTCCCTAGACACTTCCTCAAGCTCGTCTGGGGGGAACCCAAGGCGTTCCCAGGCCAGCCGGGCAACATAGTCGCTCCAGCGTGTCCTAGGTCTTCCTCTGGGTCTCCTCCCAGTGGGACATGACCATTTTTTTTTAACTTTAGACAGAAAAATAGGTTTCGTAAATTAAGTTAGTGAAAACAGTCACAATCTAGTCTTTGTAAACAAAACACTAGGCTGCTCTAGTGTTGAGCATGTGTTCTCTGAAGTCCTTGTGTCATTCTTCATGAATAGATAAGATCACATGACATACAAAAAGTCTTTAAAAAGTATTTTCTTAAACATGTCACCCATTGGAGGCATTGGAGGCAGCCAAGTGGTTAAGGAACAAGGTTCCAATCCACCAACTGCCAGGTTATCACTGAGGTCCACTGAGCAAGGCATCATCCCCGTACACTGCTGCCCATCACAGCTCCAAGTGGCCCACTGTTCACTTTGGTGATGGGTTCAAAGCAGAAGTCACATTTCCTTGTGTGCAGCTGTGTGGATCACTATGTCACAATGATAAAAAGTTTGCGTCCACTGATTCTCAAAACATCATTGCAAATGCAATGCAACCAAAAATGTCGATGCAGATTCTCAGTCATCCAGGGTCATGGTCAAGGTAAAAGAGTTTTGTTAGGCAACTGGACATTCAGTTTTTTGGAAAACGTTTCAACCCTTACAAAAGGCTTCTTCAGTTCTAACTGTTAGTGGGGAGTAACAGAAGTTATATGCTGTGAGTGGGGAGGAAGTCCCTCCTGTTGGGTGGACCTGGGGATACCTGTGAAGTGTGATACCAGTCGTTGTGTGAGTATTGATGGGTCGTTACCGTCATTGTTGGAGTGGTTTTGGTCACATGGCTCGTTAATATACAAAACTGGTTGATGAGAGTGGAATCTTTTGGGTTTTTGTTCCCAAAAGGGTTTTGTAGGTGGGTGAGTGGTTATGTCTCAACCCCCCACCTCTGTTGAGGGATGGTTTTTCCAGGTTGACAAAAATGGCTTCTTTAACACCTCTCTCAAACCATCTGTCTTCTCTGGCCAAGATCTGAACGTCAT
>JAFBJS010005680.1:358805-374188 GCA_016785265.1 Paraplagusia blochii | reverse complement strand
AGGTATTTTCTTAAACATGTCACCCATTGGAGGCATTGGAGGCAGCCAAGTGGTTAAGGAACAAGGTTCCAATCCACCAACTGCCAGGTTATCACTGAGGTCCACTGAGCAAGGCATCATCCCCGTACACTGCTGCCCATCACAGCTCCAAGTGGCCCACTGTTCACTTTGGTGATGGGTTCAAAGCAGAAGTCACATTTCCTTGTGTGCAGCTGTGTGGATCACTATGTCACAATGATAAAAAGTTTGCGTCCACTGATTCTCAAAACATCATTGCAAATGCAATGCAACCAAAAATGTCGATGCAGATTCTCAGTCATCCAGGGTCATGGTCAAGGTAAAAGAGTTTTGTTAGGCAACTGGACATTCAGTTTTTTGGAAAACGTTTCAACCCTTACAAAAGGCTTCTTCAGTTCTAACTGTGGGGAGTAACAGAAGTTATATGCTGTGAGTGGGGAGGAAGGAGTGTTTCAGGTCCCTCCTGTTGGGATACCTGTGAAGTGTGATACCAGTCGTTGTGTGAGTATTGATGGGTCATTACCGTCATTGTTGGAGTGGTTTTGGTCACATGGCTCGTTAATATGCAAAACTGGTTGATGAGAGTGGAATCTTTTGGGTTTTTGTTCCCAAAAGGGTTTTGTAGGTGGGTGAAAGGTTATGTCTCAAACCACCACCTCTGTTGAGGGATGGTTTTTCCAGGTTGACAAAAATGGCTTCTTTAACACCTCTCTCAAACCATCTGTCTTCTCTGGCCAAGATCTGAACATCTTGGTCCTTAAAAGTGTGGTTTGTGGCCTTTAAGTGTAAATGAACGGCTGAGTCCTGACCTGAGGTGTTGGCCCTTCTATGTTGGGCCATGCGTCTGTGTAATGGCTGCTTGGTCTCCCCAAAGTAAAGGTCTGAACACTCCTCGCTGCACTGAATGGCATAAACCACGTTGCCCAGCTTGTGTCTTGGGATCTTGTCTGAATGCAACAAAAACTATCCCAGAATGATGTCAGTTTTGGCTTCACGTTTTATAACTTGAAATTTGTTAAAACCATTCCATGTGAAGGCAGCATCAAGCCAGTGGTCACATCACATCTTTGTTATCTCAATTTTTTGATTATTTCCTGAACCATCTGTGCACTCAGATGGTTCATCCCTTGTCTCCGTGTGGAAGTAAGACACATACTTGGTCTTGTTGACCAAGCACTTTGTCTTTTTCACCAAGTATGTGTCTGACTGAGGAAACGAGCTGGAGAAAAGATAAAACGCAAAAGGTGAATTTCCAGTGGCGGAATAAATGCCGTGCACGCAGCTGTTCTTCCAAGTTCCTCTGTTCCCCTGAATTCTTTCATCCACTCTCCTTCTGTTTCATATAAGCAATCTTTCTGCTTCCTCTCACTTTTTCAGTCCTTTTCTTTTCTTCGTTCCCCAAACTCAGCAACTCTTCCCCTCTCTGTAATCACACAAAGATGTCCTCCATCGGCTACACAGAGCCAGTGCCCAGGCCTGGGCCTTGCTTGGCGCCCTGCAAATGTAGTCCTGGTCCTCATTAACAATTGTCCTTCTTTCTGAAGTCTCTTTTTGGTCTTTTTTAACCCTACTGCCTGACAAAGACACTCCAGTGATCCCTCGCTATAACGCGGTTTACTTTTCACCGTTTCGCTACGTCACGGATTTGTATCGTGCATTGTGTTCTGCATTCTGATTGGCTAAAAAGTAACTCCGCTTCTATTCTACCTGTTCACAATAACGTTGCAGTTCAATATGTACACGTGCGTAAAACAGCTTGCCAAATTTACATTACGTACGTGTTAATTCTCTTTTGAAATTTGGAGTTTCTCTAAAACCGATAATGTGGACAAAATGCTCTGGACCGACAAAAGCCCCTGCGCCAGGGCCCAAAAGGCAGCGGAAGATGCTATCTATCGCAGATAAACTTCTGGACATGCTAAGGGAAGGTAAAAGCTTTGCGACTGTAGGCTGGCATTAAGGAATTAATGAATCTTCCGTTCGTTCCATAAAGAAGGAAGAAAAAAAAACTACAGCAGAAATAAGTTTTAATAAGGATGCAAAAAGGGTTGCAAATGTCTGCAACAAGACCATGGTAAGGATGGAGTCTGCATTAGCTCTGTGCAATTTGAAGCCGTTCACATTGATGATTGAAATCATTATTTGACAGTATAGCACAGGAGTTATTTGTTGAACAAAACATTTCCAAAGTACTTTTATTCGTGAAACAAATGCTTGAGCCTGTAAAATGGTTTGTTCTTTCTTTTCAATGTATGATAGAGTATTTAATTGTAAAAAAAAAATAAGGTTTCTACTTCACGGATCTTGCTTATCACGGGTTCTTTTTGGAACGTAACCTTTTTGAACGTAACCCCCGCGAAAAACAAGGGTTTACTGTTTATTAAAATCCACTCCTAGGTGGCATAAGACACAAGGGACATATCTATTGATAATCACTATGTTTGATCAGAAATTGACTGTGTGTTAATCTCTCTGGATTTATATATCATTGATAGTAATAGGAGTCAAAGTGCGTAGACTGGAAAAAAAAAAAAAAAAACACTTGCAAAAATATTCCACATTGAAAAACATAAAGCGTTTTGATGACCTTAAAGTAAAAGAACTTGTAAAACACACATAAGTCAAAGGGGTTTTTTCAGCTATGTTTTCCAAAAGGCTTCAAAAGGTTGGTAACACAAAACCGAGACTTCAAAGTAAGGAAATAATTATGAATAATTGAAAAATGTGCTAACTTGAAATCGACCGCCAGTCGCATTTCAAAAGAGGGTTTTTCAAACAGTGGCACACACACCTTCGCACCAATGTTTTGATTGGGAAAAACCTCAGCTTTATCTGTAAGACTTTGAGAGATTTAACACTTTCAAGAGCAAAGGTTTGTTCAGGGAGCAGGTCCCAAGCCTGGAGATAGAGAGGTGGTGTTGATGTTAATACAACTTTAATGAGCAGACCCTAATATGAACAGGCTGCGGGTTTCATCCACTGACCCTTCTCAGGTGTCAGCCTCTATTAGCACTGGAGAAAGCGGTAGATCAACATCTGACAAGACGCACACGAGACGCACACAGCAAAGCCAGGGCGGGTGGGCGGGGTTAGGGATCAAATACGCCTGTTATCCAGTTTTCAAGGTCATACATGACGCCAACCATTCTTTGAACTGGTGCTGAAGTATGTGTGTGTTTGCACGTGTGTGATTGTAGAAAAATCTAGAAATAATTCTACTCTCAATCTGCCTTGGATTTCTCTAACTCCGTGTTCCGCAAAGTTTTTGGGCCACGGACCGGTTAAATGTTTCGTACTTTTTTCACGGACTGGTCGTTAAGTTGTGGCAGATAAATACCCCTTAATAAAATGAAATTCCCGGTATTCTGAAATATTTTCCTACCTATAAAATCTTCCTACCCAAATTAACTGTGCATGGACACAACAAGTGCACACAGCCTATAACTTTCTGCTACCAGTATGCAAGGTTAGAATATTGTATCAATGACTCTGGCGTCATTTTGAGTTTATTGTGATTTTCACTAAGAAAATATTTCCTAATCAAATATAGTTGCATTATTGATGATAGAATCCTAGCCATTCTATTGGTCAGTTCTTTGTTGATATGGGTATGGATCAAGTGGAAGTAATAGCCAGATGGGGCCAAAAGGAAACATTATTTCTCTGCGGCCCGGACCAGTACCGGTCCCCGGCCCAGTGGTTGGGGACCACTGCTTTAACTGACTCTTTTACACTTGACTCTTGACAAAAGGCAGTCTGGTCCAGGTAGACTCCAACAACATTCTCCAGGACCTATATGTACCTGCTGCCCTCGCGTTATCAATTCCTAGACGCCCAACTCTGTAGGAGCCCACTGTCACCAAAAGTAGCCTTAAGCAAATACGGCCTATGACCCGCAACTCTCAGGCCATCTGACTCAGATTAGGGCGGTCCTGGATGGGTTCGGAGGGGCACAAGCTTGTATACAGTAACTGACAACATTTCTACAAACTCATAGCTTGATGGGAACCAGGGAGAGGAGAGAGTAATGGTTCCAATTTGTTCTACCTAATATATCACCTGCTGTTTCTCTGCAGAGGGCTTGGAGAATCTCTCATCTCCAAGTGGTAGCAGTTACCTCCAGACATGTTCACTGACCCTGTCCCAGACTGGAACGCAGCGAGAAAGATGAGATGAAAAAAAAAAAAAAAATGACGTGTGTGTTTGTGTTCACACTTTCCAAAAAGTGATTGAAATAGAAATCTCAGCCTGGACCTACTCAATATTCAACACCAGGTGAAGACACTTGTTTATGACAGACCTTCAGTTTATACAAGACCTTTTCAATGAATTCCATTTTCTTGTGTTTGCTGGATTATTTTAGATTAGATTAGAGATTATTTTACCCATAACTTAAACAAATTGTTCAAAGAAAGACTCAGTTCTGCTTTGTTAAATAACAAAATTGCTCTGGAGACTCATTTGATGAACAAACACTCTGGGAAGCAAAGCTTAAATGGAGATTAACGATATACAGTATATATCAAGAAAATATCTTCCATATTTTCCCGAAGGATATTCCTGAGGGATTAATAAAGTCCTATCTATTATGCCAGTCAAACCCCAGCTGTGCGATCGTAACAAAACAAAACAAACAAACAAATGCCCCAAACCAATGAATTAACTTTGTCATAAAAAAAATTGCAAGTCCAGATGTTTGAGAAAGTTCTGTTTCCTGAAACCACAAAAAAAAAACAAAACAGATTTGTGGCTTCCTTTTTACAAGCGACACCGTGGAGGAGAAATTGATGCAACAATAATGATTGACCTACTGATAATATTTATAACCACAGGCCTTGAACATTTCACACATTCAGCAGGGGTTTGTGTTCACATCCTGAATCGTTGACAGGCCTTAAATTATAGGCCACAGTCAGAGGAACATTTGAAACTATCAGATGGGAATAGACTTCTGTATCAGAATCAGAATATTCCTCATTGTTACAAAATAAGAACACAAAATCATTTAGACAAAGATATTATAAAAGCGGAGAGTATAAATTATATAAATACATTAAAATAAAAAATATATACTTAAAATCTGTAAACCTCAAACAAGTTTTAGACATTGGTATTTAGCAGAGGACATAAAAAAGGAGAGGAAGAAAGGAAGCAAACTCCTTGTCGTTGTGACATTGTGATTCACACCACTGCACACAACAAGATGTGACCTCTGTATTTAACCCATCACCAAAGTGAACAGTGGGCAGCTTTGAGCTCCCGGGGACTCCAGTCTGGTTCCTTAACCAGTTTTTGCCCCGCAGAAAAGAAAAAAAAAAGATTTGGATGTAAATATAATTCAAACAGATGAGACTACAGTAGGTCTGGGCAATTATTTTGTCTTGCTGGCCACAGGTGGGACTAAAATTTGAGTTACAGGTCAGATCAGGATCAGAATTTTTTTTTTTTTTTCCGTGAACTAAGATAAATAATGAGTAAAGTATTGAATAAAGGCAAAATGCTTTAAGCCTCTGTAGACTATCTATTGGGGGGTTTGCAGGGAAAGGGTTTAAGGATAACAATAATATGAATTAAAAGTAAAATTTGGCCCCCGGGGCCATAGTTTGTCCAGGTCTGCTCTACATAGTAAAAAAAGTCAGAGCTAGTGACACTAGAGCCACAACAACTTTACACCAAAAAAAATTAATCTGACATTTAGAGAATAGACATTTTTGTTTGTCTGAGCATTTGAAAATATTTGTTTCATGAAATTCTACACAAATCTGGAAAACAATTTGTTTCAGCTTTTAGCTTTTCTGACACCAGATGATACATATGATAGACAACTAAATAAACTAAAAACTCACACAAGGTGAGTTTTGTGCTCAGTGTTTGATCAGTTATTGTGATATTTTTTCACATAAAAATCACCTTCTCTACATATCTTTATATATAACTTTGACACAATTCTGATTTTCCCCCCTTTTACTTCTTGTTAGAGCATCGTACACAGAGTGATTTAATTTCCTGTCAGAAACTTCAGCATCAACTCAAAATGTCTTCCTCAAATTTGAGGGTCTGTAAGTACATTAGTGGCCCCGTATGTAATTGTGTGTGATGAGCGGCTGCTGCTTGCGGGTCCATCTATCTAATTTACACTACACGAGTGTTTTCCACTCAGCAACCTTGGGAGGGCGGCTTTGATTGGTCCCGCAGAATAAATGCGGGCGAAATTGCGAGCACATTGCTGTAAACACACAGCACAGCGCGGCCTCATGTCGGTCTGCACTCTGTTTGCGCCTCACTTAAATAAATCAAACGTGAAGCCGTGTTGAATCAAAGTGGAGCTGCCAGCCATGATACATACACATGGCAGCACAAACAGGCAGTGAGCATGCAAATAAACCGTCTCTGTAAATAACGGCGGACAGAAAAACATAATACAGGTTGTTATTTCCCTTCCTAATCTCATCTTCAGTTATCCTTTCTTGCCCTTTGTGTTGAATATTTTAAACGGTCAATCCAAATAAACCTGACGCAGTGGAGGGATCGCAGCCTGTATCTCCAGCTCCGGCGCTCGGACCAACGATGGTGAAGCTTCATTTAAGATTCATAAACATATCAGAATCAGCGCATGTTTATCTTCATGCGCTGTGTAAACAGCAGCAATTAGTGTATTCCATCACACACAGCATCGCTGCACGGACTCTCGTGCGCTTCGTAACTTCTTCCTTTGCTGCTTCATCTCAGAGGAGGATGATAATAATCTCCATCGCAGAGCCCTCGCGCAAAACAACACACAGTTTGTGTGTCACTGTGTGGGTGAAGGCAGACTAGTAGCATGTGTGGTCAGTTCAGGAGATCTCCACCAGGACCTGACCTGGGGCAACCTCACAGTGAGACTGGGGATCTGTGTGAGTCATTAAGGGAGGGTGTGTGTGTGCGTGTCTCTGTGTGTGTGTGTCAGGGCTGCGGAGAAATGCACAGGAAGAAAGAAATGTCAGTGATTATGTGGGAAGTTATCAAACAGACAGGGGCGACTCTGCACTTTACTAGTTCAAGGAGAACACATTACAATTGAGTCCGTACTTGAACTTCACACTTAACTACTGGGTCAAGGGAGGTCTTCTCCATGACTGCTTATATCATAAATAAAAGAATAAAAAAAAAACAACAAATTAACCCTGATTTTAGTACTATTTTTGGTGCAGTACTATAGTAATCCTTTGTTTTATTGCACGTCACTGTCCACAGACTCTGCTCTTACCTCTTAGTCTCATAAATTTCCTATAATATTGTTATTATGCTCTTGTTATTATACCTACCCATCCATCTCCTTAAGAACCTGACCATTGAAGGCACCAAACGCTCTACCAAGGACCGAAGTTCTACACCAACAACAGAGACAGTGACACAGGGTCAAAGTGTCACTCCATACCTTGTATGTATCAATGTCAGGCTGTAGACCAGGGCTCGCAAACTCAAATAAGTTGAGGTCCACAACCCAATCATTCCACCAATGGGCCACATCAGCTTTCAATGTTCAACACAAATAAAATATAAAATTCTGTGTAATACAACACTGCACCAGAAGGAGGCTGTGGATCAGGGTTTTGAGAACTATAGGATTTACCATGAATTGAGAAATAAAATCTATAAAATATTATTATAAATTCATCTTTCACATCAAGGCGGGGGCTGAAAAATACCATTCCACGGGCCGCAAATGGCCCACGGGCCGCGAGTTTGTGACCCAAGTACTGAGGTGGGCAAAAGCTATGGTTGGTTAAGTATCAGATGTGGTTTGTTTTTCATTTGTAATTCCGAGGGTAATCTGGAATCCACTGGTCAACTGACATGGAATGCAGAGAGTGTGCGTGTGTATGGTTTCTTGAGAGTGTGCGTGTGTTTGGTTTCTTTTTTTTTTTTTTTTGTTTTTTACAGGATCATGTTTTGTTGTGTGAATCCATGAAGACAAAAAAAGGCTGAGAGCAGCTGAGCTTCTTCTGTTGACAGCAGGGATGTATGTAGGCGAGAGGACCGGCCTACGACAACCCTTTGTATACATGCACGATATGTGTCCAGTGATTGGACGCATGTGGACGAGGGGAACATCTACATGTGGATGTATATCCATTGTTGAATGTCTGTATGTGTATGTAGTGTTTGGCAACATCTGGCCTGCTGGATTCAGGAAGCTAAACTGTGAAGGATGTTTTGAACCTACACACACCATGAAACCCTCATGTGAATGGGAAGATTGCACACCACGGGCCCACTCACGCTTTTATTAACTGCAGATCTTTCAGAGGAAAATGTCGACCACTCCCTGAGATCATTGACCTTAGCTTAAAGCTGTGCATCATGACGTTCTAAAAATAGCCGTCCCAACCCTGTATACACTTGGGTCTTAGATATTCTTAACTAATCAGTGGCTATCAAGAGTCTTTTACAGAAAACAATCAAAACAAATATCATTAAAAGGTCATTGTGAGCTTTGAGCTACGATAAAACCATGGTTTGTCTCTGATTGTCCAGTGTGTGTGTGTTTGTGTGTGTGTGTGTGTGTGTGAGGGAGAGTCAGCTTTCAAACCTGCTCTTTTACAGCAGCAAACATTTCTACTGAAATGTGGTTTAATGTGAAACAAATGCTTGATGTCGTCAATGAGCATGTTAGCGTGAGTGTACAAAACTTGCATGAATCACGAGTGTGTGTGTGTGTGTGTCTGTGTGCGTGTGGGTATGTTACTCACCTGGTCCATTGAGAAAATCTTTGATCTGGAGGCACAGCAGAGGGGGAGGGATGCCTGTCTTACTGTCCACCTCTGCTGCTACTGTCTGCAGCCAAAACACGTTGTAGTCGAGAGATTCTGGAAGAGTCTTTCCTGGGTCTGGATAAAATTATACACATGGGAGAGAAAAAAGGGAGAAAGAAGCAGAAAGAGAGGAGTTCACATGATGGTGCTGACACACAGTTACGTTAAAAGAACTCCATCTCTTTTAACTAGTGTTTAAGTCACGTTCAAATGACTCGGTGATGAATCCAGGTTTTTATATTTTTATTATTATTTATTGAAGTCAAAGAACTTCAATCTACTCCACCTTCAACTCACCCATACACTTGTAGTCTGACGTCACTCCTCTTAAGGCCACATCAAACACAGACAGCTCCATCCTCTGCTTGCGGTGGTGACAGCTGAGCAGAGCAGATGGCTGCATCACCTGAAGATACAACAAGGGTTCCAACACCTGGTCTGCAGCCCCTCGTCGTCCAGGCTGCCTCACTATAGTCACACCCAGGGCTTGGCGAGCAGAGGAGCGGCTGGGAGTGTTCAGGGAGAGCAGGCTGCCTCGCAGGAGCGGCGACGCTGGCTGGGAATTATTGCTGTTGAAGATGTCTTCCGCTGTCAGGCCAGCGATGGAATCCTGTCCAGTTGGTGCAGAGTCTGGAGTCGGAGAAGCCGAAGTTGGAGGAGACTCGGGTACGACCTCCGGCTGGTTTAGGGAACTCTTTCCCACCTAAAGAATGGGAAATGCAGTTTGGATTTAACCGTATTTCCAACTGTAAAATGCTGAAACACTGATTTCCTGACATTAGGAAACAAGGGAATTTCCTTATTAAGATTCCCAGGCTCTATGGCGCATGATAGTATATGAGGAATTAGGGGAATACAGCCGGTACGAGTGTTGGAATACACCGAGGGACTGCTCACATTAATTACACATTTAGCTACCGCTCGTGGAATGAATAATTGTGCACAAATGACAGAGCAAAAAGTTGGCTCATGTCAGAGCTTCCATGTCAGCAGCTTTGTGTTTACCTTTTCCACAGCCTCATTCTTCTCCAGTGGTCTGGACGTGTCAGACGAGGAGGACAGGGCCTTTGTGGAACTGGAACAGGCATACGTCATGACAGACAGGCGGCTCGCAGTGAGAAAGATGTCAAAGGGGATGAAGTTGAGGTTCTTGGTGATGGTGGACTTGTGGGACGGTCGAGCGATGCAGTGATGGCTGGCTCCGCTCTGCTGCTCTATTTGGACGATGCGGATCCGTGCACTGTCGCTGCCGAAGCCGCTGTCCTGCCCCGTTCCACTGTGACGTGACTGGACGTCAACACCAGCTCCTCGTTCCTGAGGGCCATGTTTCTGCTGATGTTTGCGAACCTACATGAGAGTTGAAAGCAACGGTGAGGTGGTGTTAACAATCATTTTGGGTACACGTATTTTCCAAAAAACAAAAAAAAAGTCTAGCATTGTCTGCACTTTTTTTTTTACACAAGGAGAACTGGCATCCTACAAGCTTCTCCTGAATTCTAAAACATTGAAAGGTTGACCTCTGGGTGGACATCTGGTGCTCATTAAGTCCTGACATGCATGAGAAGATGCTCAGGTCTTCAGAGCTGCCTGCAGCAGCAGGTTTGTCGTAGAAGTCGCCAGTGATTTGTTTGCTGACCCAAATGTGTTTTCAATAACAAGCAAGGGGAAAAGAAAAAAAAAAAGATGGAAGAAGGAATGAGTCGGAGACTTTACGTAATTACTGTGTCTCTGCTAAAACCTGAGTCTATTGTGACTATTATTTGTTGTGATCAGTAGAATCCAAATTGTGTGCAAATCCATCAGGCATGCACATGTGTGTGAAGAACTGCTACCTGTGCAACTAAACAAAACTGCACAAAACCTTATGAATGTGACACACATGAGACTTGCATTTTCACTAAAGCAAACTGCCCTCTTCCAAACCAAACCAATATGTGCTCTTCAAATTATAGAAGGTGGTTTTGAGCATCAAATAAAAAAGGATAAAAGCCTTTGTCCTCCTTTTTTTTCTGGAAGGAAATGTGTTTTCATGTTTGGGTCCAGACTTTACAAAAGACCCAAACCAAATAACTTGCAAAATTGAGACCATGGACAAATTGGCCAAAGAAGGAGAGCATCACACAACCACAGAGACACTAGAGACATGCTTTGGGCTTTTTTTTTTTCCTGTGGTCTAAATATCATTTTGCACTTCTTGCAAAATTGGAAAAGTCTTAAGAGAAGAACCTCGCCCCTGAAAATAAAATTGTTTTAACCATTGACTGTGGTATTGTGTATAAAACTGATGAAATTTCATGCTTGGCATTAAGTAACTGATATCAGGAGTCTCCCAAACATTGTGGCAATAAAAGCCTTTCAGTGACAGATGTTATAAATGAATGTGAGGTGGTTGCTTGGTTTCGAACAACAATAAAACAGAGGTTTTTGATCCGCTACTAAGGCATGCAAATCTCTGAAACAATAAGGAAGCTGCCACTGATTCCCACAGGACATACAGTGATACAAACATGTGCAACCAAAGAGCCAACAATGCTGACGTAGTTTTGAAAACGTTGGGGTAAAATAAAAGGGACAAACTTTGCTGAAGTTGACATTGTTGTGAAGAAGAAAGAAGTTGAAAAGAGGAGGGAAAAAAGAAAATGCAAAATAACACATATTTTTGTGCGTACAGTTTGAATTAATTTGTTATAATACAACAGATTTCTGCCAGAAGAATGGAGTCATAAACCGAAGAAAATAGAAAATCAAAGAAAATCGGTCTTGGCAACTTTTCTGAGGGCCTTACAACAAATAATTTGAGCGTAATATTGACACAGCTTTTGGAAAACACTGTCCTTCTACATATTCATCAGCTAGATTCATAATTCAGACTTTCAGGGTAAACAATAGCTGTAACTATGGTAAGTCTCCACTCAGAAATAAGGTTCCTAACCAGGGGTGAGCAACTATTTTGCCCCACGGTCCACACTGGGTCCTATAACATGATACGTGGGCACAGGTAGATGGGACATTTGTGTGAACATGATGAGTAAACGTCATAAATTAAAGCTAAAAAGCGTTTAACCTAGGGCAGTTGGTAGCATAGTGGTAAAGGAAGTGGACTTGGGTCCACAAGCCCCCTGGTTTGAATCCCCCTACTACCAAGTTACCACTGAGGTCCACTGAGCATGGCACCGTCCCCAATCACTGCTCCCATATCATAGCTGATAGTGATCATAGCTGCCCACTGTTCACTTTGGTGATGGGTTAAATGCAGAGGTCACATTTCGTTGTGTGAATCACAATCCCACAATGACAAGTCTCCTTCCTTCCTTCCTTTCTTTCTTTCCTTCCTTCCTTCCTTCCTTCCTTCCTTCCTTCCTTCCTTCCTTCCTTCCTTCCTTCCTTCCTTCCTTCCTTCCTTCCTTCCTTTCTTTACTTTTACTTACTTACTTAGTTACTTACTAACTTCCTTCCTTCCTTCCTTTCTTCCTTCCTTCCCTCCTTCCTCCCTTCCTTCCTTTCCTACACTATCTGTTGGGTGATGAGAAATGATGGCATTGCAGCAAAAAGGCAGAAGGATAATAAAGATAAAAATTTTAAGTGTAATTTGAACAAGTTTGGCGGGCCTGATTAAAATGGCAAATGGGCCACATCCGGCCCCCAAGCCTTAATTTGCCACATATGTATATATATATATATATATATGTATATATATATATATATATATATATGTATATATATATATATATCCTGAGCGTGTGTATGTGTGTGTGTGTGTGTGTGTGTGTGTGTGTGTTGATGTGTGTATTCCCCGTCCTTTAACCCTGTGTTTCTCCTATATCTTCCAGGACACGGGGCCCATTTCCTGTTGGCTACTGAAGCCCCTTGAAACCATTTATTATAAAGTGAAAAATGTAGAAAACATGCAGTGAGATCTCATAAGAACTGAGGTGTGTCTGCCTGTATCCCTCCCTCTTCTGCCCCAACCTGCACATGGTAGCCATTATAACATGTTCTCTGACATAGCCCACTCCTTCTCCCACATCACCCCCCAACCCCAACCCTCTCCATGAGAATTTTAAATGTATATTATTGCAGCGGTGGAGATAGTGTTTCAAGACCTCCGGGCAAATACTAAACCCACTGGCAGCACATTAGACAGAATACTTGACTTATTAGATATTTCCTATTCTAAACAGTGTCATCAAAGGCTGAGAACAAGAGCCATATAAAACACTGCAGCATGCCCGCCTGTTCTGTTCGACCATACTCATGTGTAGGGGTTCTATAGAACTGGCTGTGCCAAACCCCTCTCCCTTCACTGCCCTAATGAGGACAGGATGTGTGTACTCTTTTTCTGTAGAAATGTAAGATTTTCCAAGCGACGGGGAGGGAAGCGAAGGCAAAAAGGGCATGGACCTGTCTCCATGTGTGTTGTGTTAAGTTGGTGAAACTTGTGTTGAGGTAAGGAGGTATTTGAAAAAGGTACTTGGCAAAGGGAAAATGTCCACTCCGAGGAGCGCCCCGCGTTGAAAGGGACAAATAAGCTGCACAGCAGCTGGGAAAGAGACCGAGCCAGGAGAAACTGCCAGAAACTCTTTATACTTCTCTCGTCTCTCTTCCCAGGCCCAGGATTTACACATGCATTTACAATTACAGCAAATACCCCGTCTTCTTTTTAACCACCACTACTAAGAGAGTGCCCCCTAAGCAAATTCTTGGGCTATATTTAGACGTGCTTACAAGTGGAATAATGGGTAATAGGGAGCAGTATTGGGGGGAGAGGTGGTGGGGGGGTGTAGATGAAAGAAATAACGAAAAAAGATATACCCCACTGCCTGGTTCTCATAGTTTGAATGAAAACATGCAAACAACACAGAGGGAAGGTTAACGCACATGAAGTACGTGACAGTCTCAGGGGTTTGATCTCAGCTTGAGTTTTCAAACCCACAAGTGGATCATCTTCATTGGACCTGGGCTTCGTTACAGGCCAGCGGTGCTCACACATCAAAAAACGGATACTTACAGAAAAACTCTGTAGTGTAAAGACATTTAACGTTCCGCCAATTTATCCACTGACAGGGGGCAATAATTCACAAAAATAAACATGTACTGTAACTGCGTCCCTGCTCCCGGCAAAAAATCCCCTTTTCCGACCATTACTTTCTGTTATGTTATATAATGGCTTGCACTGAAGCAGTATTTCCAGATCCCAACACAGTTTTTCTCCGGACTGGGTCGATCACGATCTTGAAAGTGCAAATGTGCACGCACATGCACACATACATGCACACCCCCTCCTCATACCCCAACCCGCATCCGCCCCTCCTCGCAGCCCCCACCCCGGTGGACAACTCATGAAGTCATCCCCTCAGAGTCTCTAGGAAGAAAATTCTGGAAAATGGAGGATAATCCCCAAAGTGTGAAACCATGGGTCTTCCAAGTGCCAATCATATCACAGCGCATCTGTGCAACTTCTGACCCCAATTTCTGTCAGTGTAACTCGGAACAGCTTTGCTAAAGTAAGGCTAATACGCGGAAGCAAATGTCACATCATCCAAATGCCACCCGTTTACAGTTGTTGGCCTGCTTGTTAAATATGACAACATAGCTTTTAAATCAGAACACCACATATGCAGCCGATTGCTTCCAGATGATTGAAGACAAGGTTGAAATCCAGGTTGAGAGATCAGGGAAACTGGATTCTGTTGTATAAATGCACGGGAGTCTGATGCAGTTGGTAGGAAAGATTACAATAAATACAGTCAAAGTAGCAGAGGTGACTAGAACTTCAAATCCATGGGAAAACCACATATCCCCAATGAAGACTTAATCCACACAAATTGTAGAACCACAGCTTCCTGTATGTCAGTCTTTGTTGAAGTGCAGCCTATTGGACAGAAAAAAAAAAAGTACCGTACTTGGGCTGTCAGAAGATTCTTTATATGGACCAATCAAGGTGAAACATCATCTGCAGGTCATTTTCATCTTCAAGAAAAACCAAAGGAAGGAAGGAAATCAAACTCCTTGTCATTGTGACATTGTGACATTTAACCCATCACCAAAGTGAACAGTGGGCAACTTTGAGCTCCTGAGGAGCAGTGAGTGGGGACGGTGCCATGCTCAGTTGGTGGCCCAGTGGTTAAGGAAGTGGACTTGGGTCCACAAGGCCCCTGGCTCGAATCGCCCTACTACCAAGTTACCACTGAGGTCCACTGAGCATGGCACCGTCCCCACTCACTGCTCCCCAGGCGCTCAAAGCTGTCCACTGTTTACTTTGGTGATGGGTTAAAGACAGAGGTTGGATTTCGTTGTGTGCAGTGGTGTGAATCACAATGACAAGGAGTTTGCTTTCCTTTCCTCCTCAGTGGACCTCAGTGGTAACTTGGCTGTAGGGGGATTTGAACCTGGAGCCCTCCTCAGTCTGGGTTCTTGACCACTTGGCCACCACTGCAGCAAGCAAGATAGAGATCACTGGATGACAGGGTCATCTAATAAACAAACATACATATGTAAGGAGAATTTATCATTTCGGTTGTCTTCTTTCATAGTTGCGTAGTTGTTTCTCTGCATTCTTTCTTCGAGATA
>JAFBJS010005680.1:343029-358788 GCA_016785265.1 Paraplagusia blochii | reverse complement strand
AGAGAATAACAAAGAGCAAAAAAAAAAAATAAAAGATGTTGTCACTAAGAGCCAGAAATAAATCACTGGCAGAAACCTAACTTTGTCATGTAAAAAAAAAGTTTCAGCACATGTGTTATATTTTCATTTCTGGGTGTCAACTCATCCTTACATAGTGGAATATATGCCTGTTTTCTTTGTACTCGGATAGATACGACAAAACCAATAAAGAGAACACAATTAATAGCTGTGCCTGAAAGCAATGGCAGTAAAGGAAGTTAAACCATTGTTTACACGTTTTCAGAACTTTTTTTTTTTTTTTTCCCATGTTCTTTCGCAGCTCCTGTTGAATTTCCTTTTAACTACATGGTAGGTCAGTTTACTTAATCTTTCTGACAGAACTATGGCATTGAGCTTTTTTGCCCACAGGATGCATGAATGGAAATTGACTTCTGTATCTCGACATTGTCAGATGTTGCGGGTTAGGTCCCCACTGTGCTACCCTCCATTGTTTACCAGAGCCATAAAACTGATAGCAGGCCTCTGGGCCTTTGTGCCTGTGGAAGAAAACCTCAATACAGCAATACTTCACGTTAATCAAAAATAATAACAATAATACTTAACCAAATGCTATAATTTACCCTCTTGGTTTGTTGTGGAGAACAGAGGGGGGAAGGCATTCATAAAATGGAGTCAAGCCTCCTTTGTGTGCCACAAAAGGGGCATCAAAGGCAAGTCATTTAATACTCGGCAACTTTGTTTCAATAACAAAGACAACCTGCTATGCACTTCGGCTGAACCACAACAAAGCAGCGATGGTGGGTCGCGACCCGGGCTTGCAAATGGATGCCGAGTGACTGTCAAGTGCACTTCAAACACAGTGTACTCTGGGCGCCAAGTGGGGCCATTTTAACAAGCTCCCTCTGCCAAGTAATGGTAGTCCGTGGCTTCTTCTGGGTTTTATGGCATGTTTTTAAAAAGAGCATCAGCGACAATATCCTGCACATTTGCGCTCCTCCTGCTTACACCCAGAGAGGCTTTTCCCCGGGTGTTCTCCTCCGAGCCGAGGTTTGGACAGCATTAGATAAATGTGGGAATAGTTTGCATACTATGTCAGAGACTGATTCCCATGATGCTACTTGACAGACAAGGAGGGAAAGTGATCGTTTGGGACGACAAAAAAAAAAAAAGAAAGATAGAAAAAGAACAAGATGCAAGTTTACATTCCTGGAGCTTTGAATCAGTTGGAGATCTTTCCTTCCGGAAAGGTCAACTGCAGAAGAAGAAGTGAGGAGAGGCTGAGCCAGAGGTGGTGTAAATAAAGGGAACCCTCCCAAAACACATACTTAGACAAAGAAGCGGAGAACTTCATGATATTTTTGCATTTTCAGTTTATGATTTGGAAAATCTCTTACTCGCAAAAACAAAGGATGCAAAAGGTTGAGGATGATAAAGGTTAAGAGAATAGAATAAAAATGGCAAAAAGAGAGGGTTAATGTTGACCATATGGAAGACCTCCTTAAGCAGCACAACAAAAAACCTGGCTCTGGTAGCAGTTGCAGCCTAAGACTCTGTTTTATAATTGATTATACTTGTAAACCTGTTTTCTCCTCGGCCTGCACACGACATTAGTTTACTTACAAATATTTTGGCACAGGCAAATGCAGATTTTCTTTGTGAAACAGAAGTGTATCCAGAGCTTTGACATTTAGCAGGCCTTAGCGCTGTGCTCACCACAGTGCATTTAACACCAAGGCCTTCCCAGTACGACTGTGAAGGCCTTTAGAACCACTCGCCAAACCCACAGTGCCCCAAACCTAATCTGTGGCAATCAAGAATGATTTAAAGGTCTGACAGACACCACCCTTTATGTTCAACGGGAGACTCGTTGCGTCAGTCGCTCGCAACAGATCCACCAACCTAAACCAAAACCCCGATCCAGATCCACTAGTCAGATCCAACAGTTTGGTTTGGGGGTGACAGTGAGGACATGGAGGAATTATTCCATATCACTAGAAAAACACTGACTGTCTGCATAAGCAGGAAGCAGTAAATTTGTGTTAGTCATTCAAGGAAGTGTATAAAAATGCCAGAAGACAATTCCTAGATTAATACCATGACCGTGTTACTGAAAACAAACAGCGGGGAAAAGTGTCCTGGACACCACGCTGTTATTCCAGAAACGATACACAGACTAAGGCTGCTTGTCCGACAAATCTCTTGGCTGAAACGGGACACTGCAGAACAGACTCTATCGCCAAACATTTCCTTCATTTATGATAAACAAGATAACGTCCATGCGCCAAACACAGCCGGCTGAGAGAAAACAACAGAGCCGGAGTTTTGATTGAGGTGAATTCAAATATGCACAAGAGCGATTAATGGATGTCTTGTTGTTCGTAACAGGACAGCTGCGTCCTCCTTCGCAACAATTTATTTGGCCACTAATTCAATTAAGATCAACCCCAGATGCTTTAATTACAAGACGTGCAATGATGAAAAAAAGTGAAAGTGAATGAGACACAGGAGCAGCCTGGGGTCTGTCTTTACTGCTGTGGTCCTGGCTTTCACAACTGCAGAGTCATCACCGGAATATTCTGGAATGAAGTGCAGGATCACTGGATCCCATTAAGTGTCACCATAGATACTCTGTTTGGAGATTTGCACAAAGGTGATTTTTCTAATCCTATCTGATGTTTACAAAAAAGCCCAGTGAAGGGAGGGGTTGATGTACGACAGGACTAAGTTGTCAGGTCTGAAGTATGACTACACACTCCATTACAATCTATTCAATGTATGAAAGTGAAAAGTCTTTAGACATGACCCCTGAACAGGACATGTGGTCTTCGACTAGTCCTGAATAATCTTTATTTCTATCAAGATATAACTAGTTGCCAAATACTGGTCCTGTTCATTCCTGTGATGATTTTTGTAAAATGTGATTAACAAATGAAACATGTTCGTGTAGGTTCTCAGTCCAAATATGGTTCCTCAAGGGCAAATAAACATTGTAGGATCTTGAAGACCGCAGTAATGCGCTGTATCGACGAAGCTCTCAATTTACCGGTCAATCTACGTTCCTACTCTCACCTATGGTCATGAACTTTGGGTCATGACTGAAAGAACGTGATCCCGGATTCAAGCGGGGTAAATGAGTTTTCTCCGCAGGGTGGCAGGGCGCTCCCTTAGAGATAAGGTGTGGAGCTCTGTCACCTGGGAGGAGCTTGGAGTAGAGCCATTGCTTCTTCACATCGAGAGATGTCAGTTGAGGTGGCTTGGACATTTACATTGGATGCCCCCTGGACGTCTCCCTGTTTGGGTCATGTCCCACTGGGAGGAGACCCAGAGGAGGACCTAGGACATGCTGGATTGGCTACGTTGCACATCTGCCCTGAAATGCCTTGGGATCCTCCCAGATGAGCTGGAGGAAGTGTCTGGAGAGAGGGAAGTCTGGGTATCCTTCCTCCGAATGTTGCCCTTGTGACCCGGCTGCGGATAAGCGGAAGAAGATGCATGGATGGATGGTTTCTTAAAGACTGTGGAGGCGGGGTGGGGTGTGGCGACGCAGGTGTGGCGACAGATACAGGTGAAAGCAACTCACATTATCAGGTCTCTTCCTGAAAAAGTAGGAGCCGGGACCAGAGAGAGGGGTTTTGAGCGAAACCAGCGCCGTCAGAGCCAAGTTTATGGACAAACGCCCAAGACGGGCTTCAAGAATTCCACCAGGGCAGAATAGTGTTGGTGCCATCAGAGCGCCCAGAATACCTAAGTGACTATTATAGACTGAAACTGTCATAAATGTTGGTTTGATTGTGTCCATTGTTTGTGGACTAGAGTGCTACAAAGACATTTCACCTCCTAATCCAAGAGGCTTTTTCAGTTCAGAACCAAAGTAACCATTTTTGGACTCAGTGTCCAACAATTCTTACATATGTATGCAAGGATACAGACTCATTGCTATTTTGTGGTGGGCGCTATAACAGAGTTCTAGGTCGAATGGCTGATCGTGCCATTTGTGTAGAATAATAAAATAATGGATCAGTATTTAAGAGTGGGAAAATAATATATAGTATAGTCATAATCTTCACTTTATCCCAGGAGACAATCTGAATGTAACAGACAACCTTCTTCTTTTCCTTTTGGCTTGTCCTTTGATCAGGGGTTGCCAGAGCAAGTCAACATTTTCCATCTCCCCCTGTATCTTCAGCTCTAGCTCCAACTACCTCCATGTCCTCCCTCACTGCATCCATCAATCTCCTCTTTGTCTCCTACCTGATAGCTCCATCTCTCGGATAATTTTTCTACCAATGGATCCACTGTCCCTCCTCTGAACATGTCCAAACCATTTCAATCTGTCTTCTCTAGCTTTTTCTATAAACCTTCCTGTCTGTGTTGTCCCTCTAATCACCTCATTCCTGATCCTGTCCATCCTTGTCTCTCCTAAAGAGAATCTAAGCATCTTTAACTCCTCCTCCTCCAGCTCTGTCTCCTGTCTTTTACCTATTCCTGGTGTCTCTAACCCATCCATCATGGCTGGTCTCACAACTGTCCTGTAAACATTTCCCTTCACCTAAGCTGACTCTCTTCTATCACACGAAAAACAGATAATAGTTGAAACAGAAAAACAAAATAAAACAGATAACCAATGTAAGAAAACCAATTCCTCATATTCAGGATTAGGAACTTTTCACTGGTTATGACATGGTATCTGCCGGTAAAACTAACCTTCTGGATAAGGGGCGGCACCAAAGCTCTTAAGTTTATGAACTAAGAAAACACACTGTAGATTTGGGCGAAATATTGAGAAACAGCGTAATCACCATGTTTCAGCCTGGCCCTCAACATCAATCATCTACATCTTCTCCAACCTAACATCATTAGCCCTGGCATTATGTTTTCAAACGACAAAACAACAAAAGAGACTTCAAACTGCATTGTCTTCAGCGTGGACTCGGCAGTTCACCAAACCAGACGTCTGAGAGACTTCAAAAAGCAGCAGAGATGCATTTCATTAGGTCATGGAGAGTCTTCAGAAACTGCGTGCGCTGCCTGGCGGCCATGTCTGTTTTCTCTGCTTTAGTAACAAGGTCATGGAGAAACAGCAACGGCAAAGGTAAACAACATTGACCTGAGTTGAGATGAGGCTGGAAGGTGGTGGAGTTGAGGAGGGCAGATGAACTCCAGGTGGTCTGCAGAGCACTGCCAGTGACGCTGGTGTGATCAGCTCATGACTTCAACTAGACTCAGCGAGAAACTTCAAAGCCAACCGATCCGTATGGACATAGGAATACACGAGGACAACTGTGAACATGCATAGAAAATCCAAAGAGCGGCGTGAAGACAAGAACAATCCTGGCTTGGTGTGTATTTACAGAGCTCAAATTAGAAGAAGAGGGTTGAAGTAATCTTCCTTTAATTTCTCCTTGGACGTACTCCCAGGACTGAGCGAGACAAAGGCTCTTATGTGCTTTATGTTCTGTTCTCAAAGGAGGATGATGCAAGACCCCCCTGTCCCCTCATTTTGGTTTGGCGGAGGGGTCCCAAACATGGGGGACCCAGAGGACAAAGGTTAAGGACATATTTTTATTCAATAGAAAATGATTAAAACTAATTCACGCGAAATTAATCTAGTCACAAAGAAATGTGAAGGAAATATTGTAGCTGCACGAGAACATTTCAGGTCATCTCAGTGGGAAATAAAAACACATAAGGTGTTTTTGAAACCTTGTCACACAACAGCTACAGTAGGATTTAAGCAGCGTTAAAGGGGGTTAAGGCGCCTCAGAAGACGTAGACTGCAAGACTCCTTCATAACAAATCCAGATTTTTCCGCCCCTTTTCATAAAGAGGCACTGAAATTCAGAACATATTGGGAGAATGATTGAAAAATTGTGTTTGGTCTCATTGCACGTGCACACCTGACCAGATGGAGCAACTACCGAAGTGACAAATTGAACCAGGTGAGATCCAAAACCAGGAGCACGTCTTGACCGTACCATACATCAGAGCTGTGTTTCACTGAGGTTTCACGTTACTCCTCAGGACCTCAGTAATGTAAGTGCATCCATCACTGTCATGAGCAAAGCATTGGACCAGGGTGTTAAACGTCACATATTAATAAAAATATAAATAAAAAAAAAGGAAATATATTGAGCAGCACGGACGATCTGATCTGTTAATGTCAGGATTTGTTAAGATTTTTAGTCAAAATAACCATTGTTTATTGTTAAGGCCAGGCATTAGAGGTGTCTCGTGAGCTACTTTTCAAATGACCAGGCTGATTGAACCTCTACGGTAAATATATTTACCTATATAATCTAAATTATTACTCCCTATATTAACAAATAACATATATGTTATACTGTCTAACTCAATACCTATATTATTCTCACTTTAGCCCTGAGAGAAGCATCTTAAAACAAATCTGCAGTTTTTATTACAATATTTTTTTATTTTTTTTATGTTACTGCTCTGGATCTACCAGCTCTTCTATGAAGATCTACTGGTAGATTCCAATCTACCTATTGGTCACAAGCACAGTACTCAAATGCAGGTTTAAGTACGAGAACCTTATATTTTTTTCAAATCAAATCTAAAACGGGTTTGTACGTGTACTCAAATAAATCTGATTATTTTTTTTTTTTCCACACAGCTTTAGACGTCCTTTTTTTTTATTGTACAAAAATAACTGTACAAGCCAACCTCACATGCCCTACGTTAATTTGCTCCTAGAGTCTCTGACCTTGTTTTCCCTGCAGGCACAGAAAAGCAGAGGAAACAACTTCTCCTGACTCCGACCCGTGGGTTCACGTCAGGGGCCTGACTCTCCTCTCCTCAAAGGCGCCGTTTGTTTCACGTTTCTAATCAGATTCCAACCTTTGTGATTTCTATCTGGAGTTTTCACGCCAATTTTGGCTGAACAGAATGGGGACCCAGCAAGTTCAGCTGCTACTGATCTCAAGTCAATTGGGCAGAGTTGTCTGAGGGGTCACTTTAAGAACGGGTCACAGTTAAAGTTTTAGAGAGAAAAAAAAAAAAAAAACCCTGAACTGCGGGGACTTGTTGTGACTGGCTGTCAGTTAACAGTTTGTCCATACGGGAGGGTCAGGAACAAAGAAGGTGAGATGAATCTGAGACGCCATGAAAGGCAATGGAATTACTGGCTCAGAACATGAGAGTTTATCATGGACAACAAAGTTTATTCCATGGATATGAGACGGTCAAGATGTAAAGAGACTGGACTGTTTAAAACCTGCTCTACAGCAACAGGAGAGTTCAGGATAAAGGTTATCTGCACCTCACACAGGGTTAAAGCCAAGATAGCTGGTCAGGAGTGAACCTTCTCAGAAATATCAGCTCCCCGTTTCATGGGGAAAATACTTGAAACGTACCCAGAATTCAGAGCAAACACTGGACTTAGACTTTTCTTTTTCCCACTGAGTCATGTCTCATCTCCCCACATTTTTTCTCCAATTCTCATTCCTCTTTTGCATTCAGTTATCTTTTGTCCAATTGTCCACAACCTCTGCCCTGCTGCTTTTCCACCATCACTCTGAACGGTCTCCCTGTTTCTGTTGGCCGGCAGAGTCCGTAAGTGCTCCTCTGACACCTCGCTGTCTTGACGAGATCAGAAGTCAAGACGCAGAGCTCATTTCTCAAAGCTCAACAGCTCAACGAAACAATATGAGACACTCATTACAAATGAGGAGCGGCCTTGGAAAAGTTTTACTGTAAACACACAAAGACGAGGATCCTGCCTTCACCAAGCCAAGCTTGTCAACAACACCGGGGATTTAGACAAGCTTTTTTTCATGTGCTTTCAGCATTCTGACTAATGCTTCCACATAAATGAGAAATAAGGGGAGCAGGACAGGTCACAAGGATCCCACAATGTAACATTTAGTAGCACTGGGATAAAAAGACTGAGGCAACTTTTTTTTCTTTTTTTCTTTCTTTCAAGCTGTGGTCTAAAAGGGTTAGGACAAGGCCATATGTGGTGTGTTTTGTTGAAAGTGTTGCTTTTCCAATGTGGAGACAGAAAACATTTGAAAAGCTGTAATTCTTTATCATATTTCTATGCTTGTCTTTAACGTTATAAAAACTAAAATACTCAGAGCCTTTTACGGCCAAAAAACTGTCTAAACCGTATTTCATTGTGGCTGCGTGCATGTTTTGCACGGAAAAGACATGTGTCAGTGAAAACTGCCGCTGCTCCTCCAGAAACCCAAAAACTGCTGTCCAAACCCACTGACAAACCAAAGCAGCTACTGACCAGTGTTCTCGTGCCTACTGTAAATTTACTATTCTCAGCGGTTCCTCTTGGCTGCCAATCGAACCCTCTAAACGCAGTGTCTCACAAGATTTTAATAAGACTGCTGCCTGCCTGCCTCCTCAGTGTCGGACACAGGGCAGACAACAATGTGAGAAAAGAAAAAAAAAAAAAGTACAACATGACCACAATCCAAACAGAGAGATATGTAATAGCACATAAATGTCATGAAACACGCTGTCAAACTGGGTCTGATTCTAGAAGGAGAAACGTCTCGACTGTCAGTCACTCATCAGCTCTGGATACGCCACCAGTTTCCAACCAGAGACGAAAGAGCGGAGGTTGAAGTGAGTTATAAAAAAAAAAGCAGGGATCGTGTAATTTGAGTAACTTTTCATGAATAACTATAATAACTATAAATATAATTATGGTTTAAACTACTGTATTTTTACTGAAATCCATCCAAACCTTTGTCCTCTGGTCCCTCTTTCATTTAACAGGACACAGAAGTCAAGGGTGTCTTAGCATTAAACTGATGTATGGCTTGCTATTTCCAGAGCAGGTCTGAAGGAAGCAGCTGACTGAGCCTAGTGACAATGTCTCTCTAAAGTTGACCCCAGGTCCATGTCTCTGAAACATTACACTAGTTTTATAATAGGACACGTAAATGATCTGGTTTAATTGTTTGTAAGTGTGGAAGCTTTTCTTCTGGAAACATTGATTGTGAAAGAGGAAGGAAGGAAGAAACGACAGAGAAGGAAGGGAAACGGAGATAAGGTTTTCTACCCATTTGTGTTCACTTAAAACACTAATTTTAAGTTTCCTGAGATGCTAAATACTTCATCCCTAACCTGGGCACTACCTTCGCGTGTGCGTCGGTGTGTGCACTGGCATCAGCGAGTGTGTGCATGAGAATTATAGGAAGTCTAAAGCCCCGTTTCCCATGCGTGTAATCATCCCAGGATGAGGTGGAGGATGAAGCAGAGCGGGACTTCCCCCTTCACCAGAGGGTATTTTCCTCTCACACTGTGGTACTAGCACATGGCTGACCCGAGCTGCCTCCGTCTGTTTGTGTCAGTGAGTGTATACGAAACAAGATAGAGAGAGAGAGAGCAAGAACCAGAGAGACTTGTTTTTAAAATATTCTCTCATTTTCCTCTTTACCAGTTTACTAAAATACTCCAAAAGCTTGTCATTATGGCAAGTTAATAACAGACAGATACTGGTGCCAACAATAAGAGCCCTGTGCTGTAAATCAGCAGAAAGAGATGGATTTCAGTGAGGTGGCAAAAAAGAGAATGAGATGTTAGTGGAGGAAGATGTGGACGATTAAAGAGATGAGAAAAGCAATGAGAAGCTACTTTTTTTATCCCACAAATTTATCTTATCTCTTTTTTTTTTTTTTCCCAGAACAAATTTGATGCAAACAGATCTGAGACCAGGATACAAACACAGAACCAGACACTGGGGTCAGCAGGACGACAGGAGAGTAAAGCTTCGCAGATTTGACTCTCATACTGAAGACCTCAGAAGGTCAACTTCAGAGTAAGATACAAACAGGTATGTGTGAGACAATATAAGTTGACGCAGACCTACAGAAGAAACAACGAGGTCAGTAGTGAGAGTTGTCCCCTTGTTCATTCACAGATATAGTCACCTGCTGCCTGGTAGTCCAGATATGGGCAAACTAAGGCCCGGGGGCCAGATGTGGGCGGCCGAGCAAATGTGTTTGTATTATCATTATACTTGTGCCCCTGCAATTCCTCATTTCTCTGAGAGATTACATCATAAAAGCTGTTAGGAGTTTAGCATTGTAGGTTTTATAATTAAGTTTTAACATGCAATAACATTTTTCAACCTTTTTTATGTCTTGACTTGACCCCAAGTCCAATTCTGGGACCCATTGCGTCCCAGAATCAAAAAGTTTGCCCACCCCTGAATCAGTCTCTCTTTGTGACCATCGCCATGAACCTAAAATCTAACGTGATTGGACGCAACAAATTAACTTCCTGAATGCTCGGGATTCAAGCCTCATTTACCTTCTATCGATTTACTTGGTTGAGGTTAAGAAGTATTGAAAACAACTGACAAATCCATTTGCAGCTAAAGCTACAGTGTGATAGAAATAACATTTTAACAAATATGTCTTCGTCATCTTCTCCTTCCAGCTTGTCCCTTTTTCAGGGGTTGCCACAGCGAGTCAACAATTTCCATTTTAACAAATATGTAGAAGAATGAAAAAAACACCCGCAGGTATCCTCCTCCCAGGAACCCTGTCTAGCCTCTCCATTTAATCCTGATGTGTTTTCCCAACACAAGACAGCAACAATTGCAACAATAGTTGTGGAAATGAGGTGTGTAGCTCTGTAAATAATGCATTTTTCAGGGTCACAGATGTACGCGTGTGATGAGAGATGTAGCGGAGAAAAATGGAAAAGACTGAAATCACGCACATCTTGCACACATTGCCCACGCGCCTGGCTTGCTTTAACCCTGCCAGGGAACCCAAAAGCCCCTAAAAAACAAATTCATTAACCCAGACAATAAAACACAGCTGCTAGTGGTAATGGAACTGTTTGAAATCTGCAGAGAATCTGTTCAAGCTCCACAAAATGTGTAAAAAAAAAAAAAAAAAAAAGAAAAAAAGAAAAAAAGAAAAATCACCAAAACCAGTTTAAAGAAAAGAGAAATATCTTGAATTAAGGATAAAGGAGGAAAGGGTCAGAGCATTTGATTTTCTTTTTCTTTCCATTACTGGGGACAGTGTTGAATGTGACAACTGAGATACTTCAGCTTAGAACAACAGAAACAATATCTTTGATGCAGATGGTGGAAATTCAGGATTTGTTTCTAATTAAGTCCTTTGAACAGAGCGAAGGGAGGAAGTACGAACAGAACTGTCACGTTCTATAAGTTGAACAAAATAGGTAAAAGGGAAACAGATTTGTGTTATTGTGAACATGAGGATTACAGCTTGTAACTTCATGATTGACACCTTTACCTGCTCCAGACGTTAGAGTCAGAACATGTGCTGTGTCAGGATCACCGCAGGTGAATGTGTCATATGTGTTTGGACACATTGACCTGCAGACTGTCTGGATAAAATGAGAGGAGACCAGCTTTTGGATCAGGGTTTCTGAGCTTGGAGGCGCTGAGGGCTGTGGTTACGGCCACTAGAGGGCTCTGCAGCTTGAAGAATGAGCTTCTGCAGACAGAACACGCCACACCAAACCATGTCTTAACTCAAACTCCCCTCACCTACTCTTGAAGAGAGAGATCCTGCTCTGTATGCTAAAAAAAATGATAGATGAAGGTACAGATGGGTTCACGCAGACACTAAATTGTACAGATTTTGTGTATGAAAACACACTGCTGTGTGTTGAGCTGATGAGATGTAAAATCACACTCAAACTAATGTCACTTATGTCACTCTTTAAAAAAAACACAATAAATGAAAGAAATAAATGAAAGAATAAAATAATAACTAAATATTGGTTGAAGAAGGAGGAAAGTAGTGATAGATGATGATAGTTTCAGTGCAAAAACATCCAATAATTACATTTTAACACCTTCTCGAGTATCACCAGTGATTCCCATGGGTTTTCAACAGCAACCCTGTCCCGTAGATAGGACAATAGGTGCAAGTATCTTAATGTGAAGTTGATAGTCACCAAAATACTCAAGAAATCTAAGCGGTTAACATCGGAACAATTACCACCAACATTCCCCGCACAGAACTGTGTGAAAGTGAAGTGAGAAAAAGTGCTTCATTGACTTTGCCTTGAAAAATAACTCAATCCAAATGAAATGACCTTTCTTAAATTGACCAACCCCCTCCACCTCCCCGGTTCTTTCACATCCCCGTGCCAGTGGACCTCCCAGAATAACTGATGAAGTTTCTCATCCTGCCTTAAACCTGGATGAACTCTCCGAAGCCGTTAGCTACACCTCGACAGAATCAAGCCATGAATCATTACAAGTCAGAGTGAGGGTTCGGTGATCGCCGAAAATCAAGACCAGATGCACGAGAGCTACCTCCTAAAGAACGATTTTATCAGGGAATAAATTAAAACAATCAGCAAACTAGTAGTCATTAACCTATTAAAACCTACAGACCTCCGTGAGTTTGGAAACCTACACGTTGAAGTGAATTTCAAGATAATACACAGTGTTTGATTTCATTTGTGATAAACAGGAACTGTATTTGGAATGTTATTTTATCATTAGGAATTCTAATCCCGAGCCACTTTTTGATACACTATTGAGCCCAAAAGCACTGGTTGACTAAACGTTCTGTTATTCTTTACATAGCTTTTTTTTATTTTGGTGTAAAACAGACCAATGGTTGGTCTTAACCAACAACTAAAAGGTCATTTATAGTTGTTTACAGAATAAAGGTTCTGTTGCACCCACTATTACCTCTCCAAACTACAGGATACTCTACAACACCCTCTCCCCTCAGTCCCTCTCTCTCTTAAGACTCCCATCCTCACTAAGGCTGATAAATATTTTTATATTGTCTTCCATTAGAAGCTTTATTAAGCAGTCAGACTGGGCCATTGGCGCCTGGGAGCTCCCTGTTCTGTAAACAATGGGAAGGACTTTGAAAGCTGCAGCTGAGCACAGCGCAGTAAACTGAAGCTACATTAGAGGGAACTGCCTCACTCTCAGTGAGTAAATATTTAAATCTGTTAAGATTTACTCAAAGGACTGAGGGACAATGTACACAGGCAGGACTGACGCTGGACTCCACGGTAAGAAGATGATTTCATCAGTGAAAGTGAGTTAATGTCAATGATGCACAGCACATTGGTATTTTTTTGCCCTCACCCCTCCTAGGGGGCAGTGTGCAGGGAGGTGGCCATTCTTAGTGGTACCTGGAAAATGGTGGATTCAAACCTGCAGCCAGATTACTAATGTCCCATTGAACAAGGGAGTCCCATTTAACAAAGAGTGATTTAGACAGTGGTAAAAAGCTTTGGTTTTCTATTTGTTTTGAATGAGTCTTAGTTGAGATACAGAAGAAACATCTAAACCAGAGATGTCCAGACTTTTTTTGTCTTGTGAGCTACTTTTCAAATGACCAGGCTGAAGTGATCCACCTAGATTGAAAAACTCAGAAAAATATATTTACCCATATAAACTGGTATCCTTCTCTCTACATTAACATATAACCTATGTAATACTGTCTGACTCAATACCTATATGATTCTCACTTTAGCATCTTAAAATAGAATTATATCTCTATTTTTTATTACTATAATTTCTCTATGTTTTTGCTCAGGATCTACCAGCAGTCCTTTGGAGATCTACTGGTAGATCCTGATCTATCTATTGGTCAGGGTCTGATGTGGAAATGAAATCCCCCTGCTGAAATGGAACTTAATTGTTTGCATAACGTTTGCTTATTAAACTCATCTTAATAAACATTTTTTTTTCTGCTTCTTTGCTATAAATAATTTTAACATCATCAAAAATCAATATCATTTATAGCTTTTTCTAGAAAACAATGCAAAAAAACTATCCAAAAGATCCTAAAGGGTAGGTAATGACCCATTTATGGTGAGTTGCAGGCCTATTCCAAGGCAAATATATATAATATATATATATATATATATATATATATATGTATATATACACGTATGGGACAATGCTATGCTCACAGCACTGCAATTGATGGATTCGAACCTGGAGCCTTGCGGATCCCCTTCCACTGTTGCTCAATATTATATTAAATATACATTTGATTAAGAAAAATTTCTTGAGTGGTGGTGGGTCCTAAAGCCAGACTAGTTGAGAACCACTGTTGTAGGAGATTCATTTCTTTCTTTGTAGACACAGTGTGTGTTATACAGTTATTCCTTGACTGTGTTGTGGTTCCATTTACCTCAGGACTTTTCTTAGGACCTTCAGTTCCCACCACGTTGTCTCTGACGAGTTGCTGGAGGAGTTGCACCTGCCCGACGCTGAGGTAGAAATCCAGGCTGCTGGTGACGTTCACTTCCAGAGAGTGACCACAAACCACCACCTCCTGAACAAGAAGAGAAATAAAGAACCACATTGATGTTCCTTCTACTTTTAGTTCTCAGTTTATTTAATCCATGTGTTTTCCCAACCTGTTCTATTTTCCTCAGAGGATTCAGTTCAAACCCACTTTCTCTTTTTGTCTCTTCACACACACTTGCACACTTACACAGCCTGAAGGCATCATCTAACAGGGTATCACTCAGCAACACTCTGTTCAGTACCACACACACACACAGCAGCTTCACACAATAGGATTGGGAAATGCTTCGTCAACTGCTATAAAATAAAAAATCTGTTTAGTTCAATTGGAAACAAATTTGAATTTGGTTTTATATAATAATAATTAAAAAAAAATTGGGCCCAATATTTAGGAGTGCATTTTGATTAAGTAAAAGATATTTAACCAAAGAAATAGACTCCATAATATAAGTGTATTTAATGTCTTTGGTAATATACACATATTTTATAAGATAACAGTACGTTTTGTAAGTTCTTACCTGCAGGATTAAAATTAAATAGAGTAAAATTCAGAATTAAGATTATTGTGATCATTTCTACAGATACAAGGTTACGGTTTATAGTAAGTCAATGCATTTTCTGTACACACGTGTGTGTTTGTTTGTATGTATGCACGTGTGAGTGTGGACTATGGATTATCTGTTGTGCATTGTCAGGGGGCATGTTAGCGCGGCGGGACGGTGCATCAAAGAGGCAGGAAGTCTCAGCCAGCTGTGCCAGAAAACATCAGCTGTATAAGCAGAAAGGTTTGAACTCTGCAGGTCAAAGCAGACCAGCTGAGGGACTCCTAATGAGAACTTTACTGTACACTAGTCCGCGAGTACATCAGTTATTTTATTACCTGAGCACAGACAAGAAAATAAACTACAATTAACCTCAAATCCAACTAAAAAGATCTATGTTATAATCTTGGTATTAAAATATTTTATTTTGAATCAGAAAGGCTATATTCAAGATTTAGAGATACACCATGTTGTGCAACAACAGCTGTGTTGACGCTGACCTCCGTGGGTCCAGTGTCAGGAGAGGAGCTCTTGCTGAAGATGATGGCTGGAGCGGCTGTGACTCGCACAGAAAAGTCAGTCAGGATGGGTGTCAGGATGGCCCGGCGCTCCTGGTGTCTCTTAATACTGTCAAGAGAGACAAAACAAAAATTAAAGTATTAAACCAGGACAAATTTGTTATCCCATATGTTTCAATAGAATGGGTTTTGGATCTGAAAGTGTCATGAATATCCTTAAGCATAACTTCTGCATCCAAGACAAGAACAGCTCCAAGGTAGTAAAAACATTTGATTAAAATAGTTTGTGGAAATAGAAATAAAAAGGACATATTATTAGTCCCTATTACTATTTTTTTTTTGCAGGGAACAACATTCAAGTTGTTTTAACATAGTCTTCTGGGGGTTCCAGCATTTGTAAGGTTAGTTTGTGTAACTTTACACTCAAATTATAATAAATGTATAT
>JAFBJS010005680.1:294030-343017 GCA_016785265.1 Paraplagusia blochii | reverse complement strand
AAATTATAATAAATGTATATATATATATATATATATATATATATATATATATATATATATATATATGTACGTATGTATATAAAGAAGTCATGGGAAAAAAAACAAAAAAAAAAACGTTTCCAGTTATCACTGAATTTTTCCTTCTGATCTGCTTCAAAACACAGGACCAGAGTTCAGTAACTGCTCTAAATGTGCAGCATTGCATGCGTGAATTAATATTTTGTTTCTTTCTATCTATCACTACTGAATGTTTGAAATGGTAGCAGAACTGCTACTAGGGGAAAAATCTGCTCTGGAGCCCTGTGACTTGCTTTGATTGGGAAATCTTTTTCAGATCTGTCCCATCTGCCCCAGGCTGAAGTCAACACAGTGCAGTCGAAACCACAGAATGTTTACAACTGAGCTATTGTTATGGCCTGAGCTGACAAGCGGATTTTTAAAATGTATTTTGGCTTTTTAAACTCAAAGCAGTCGGATGACAAGCTGAGCTCCAAATAAAAGACTTCAAATCTGATTTTTCAACTCATCGATGAAACGTTTCTGGTCTAGCACATTTGGGTTGCATGCATGAGTAGGTTTGAAAGAGGCGGGGGGAGGGGGAAGACAGGGTGAGAGGGAAAGAGAGATGGAGGGAGGGAGGGAGAGAGATTATTTGACAACTTTTAATTGGGAACACCCTTAAGTTGTATACATAAGATCAAACTGATACCTCCCCCCATCAGCTCTCTGCATTTCACTAATGTTCATTCCCACAATCAGGTCATATTTGTGGGAACATTTGTTAGCAGTAAAACAAATATACAAGTGGGCTTTATAAGGTGGTGTTAATTGCCACATCTGTTGCTATTAAAACAATCAGCTTCCAATATTTATCGCTGGGCAGGATTATGGAAAGCTCTGTTTCTAGGTGGCCTTGAGTACAGTACTTAAGCAGAACCAATATCATATTCGCCCGTGCTACACAAATGTGCATTACTAGTGCCCTTAAGGGATTATTTTCTGACACATTTCTATGTGTAGAGTGCCTGATGGAGGCCTAATTTGGAGGTCAAATGATCTGTGGGGCCAATTGCTGTTGGCTAATCTCCCCTCAGACATGGATTGAAACAACAAGTGTCTCGTTGCAGCAGACAGGTGCTATCATTCACCAGCGGGACTAAGAGGTGCGAGTCTCGGCTTACTGTACCAGTACCAGTAACACCCGGGGCCTCTGACTGGACTTGAATCTGTCTGTGTACAGTACGTGCCACCTCTGAACGAAGGATTGCAACAAAACAAACAGTGCACAGTGAGTTGAGATATCAGTGGCAAAAATGAAAAAAAATAAATAAATCAGGAAGGCCTGCGCAGGGTGGCTGACGGGACGAAAGATGAGAGTTCACCGCTCCCTGACGCAGACACAGAGTCTACACTACACACTGTGATGAGGACAGATCCTGTCAATGGATCCACCGTACTGGAATTTCCTAACCAAAACCCCAGGAAGCCCACTGAGGCCACTACGCGTCCACAAACAGTGGTCGTGACCCTCGAAAAAACCTGTAGAGTGAACGGCCTCTAATCCAGTTTTTGACAGAAGGGGGTGAAGTGGAGTTGTCATTGTAGCAGAGGAAAAGGTGTGAACTCTGGAAGTGGTGCATGTCAAAACTAATGGCAACTGAGGTGGTGTTTCTGCAGCGGATTGCAGGAGACAAGTTGAGCTGTGAACACGGACGTTTTCTTTTTTTTTTTCTCCATATGTTGAAACATTCTCTGTCGCAGTTGTGACCAGAGGCTTGGGTGCAGTGTCAAGCGCACAGTAGTCTGGTAGGACTATTGGTTATGTTTCTGTCATACTACAGAGAAGGGCAAATAGGTAACTTTAATCATGTATTTGTAATAACAGCAATTAACATGACTATATTAAGATAGATCACTAACCAGTGTGAATCAATCCACAGCATTTGTAGGAGGGTCTAAAGGAACGTGTGGACACTTGGAACAAGTCCGAAGTAAAGTGTCAGTTGAGTATTTGGACATTCTGCAGCCCCGTTTGTGAACCAAGGATCCCACCTCTGTGCCCTTTTAAACAATCCAGCCCTTGGCAGCCGGCCCAGGCAGCAGTGTTCTCAATGACAGAGACATCCTCACAGCCAGAAACAAAGAATGTAAATGATCCAAGCAGCAGCAGCAGCAGCAACAGCAGTCAACTTTTGGTCATATACGCCTGCCAAACTTTTAGGGTCCAGCGTTCAAAAGTATAGGAAACGCACAACGTAGTTGCAGCTACAATTATTCAAGTACGTAAGATTGGAAAACGTAGACACAAGAGAAATAAAGGCAGGTGAGGGCTGGAAAACCTTTTGCAAAAAAATAAAAGTGTGACAGCTGCATTGTTCTTTGCCATTTTCATAAAACTATAATGGCAATACAATACCCTGCAGCCTTATCATGAGTCGACAGGCAACACAACACGAAAAATGATAATAAAGTTTCTTTTTTTTTTCTCCTTGTCATTGTGATTCACACCACAACACAAAACAAAATGTCTTCTCTGTATTTAACCCATCACTAAAGTGAACAGTGGGCAGCTTTGACCACCGATGGACCATTGGACCTCAGTGGTAACTTGACAATTGATGGATTTGAACCTGGATCCCTTCAGAACCCTTGTGTGGATCCTTAACTACAAGGCCAGTGATTTTCAACCAGTGTGCTGCGGGAAAATAACTTATATCACCTACTTAACCGTCGTAGGGTGTCTGCACTGTAATAAAGTGCGGCAAATATTCAACACTCTTCTATTCCAGTGGGTGGCAGCAAAGGCTACAAATGCCTGTGAAAACAATAGCGCTATTGCTACGCTAGCGCACTACTCGCGACGTTGACTCTAACAGCAAGTGACAGTGATGGATAGGTTTTTGAAAAGGGAAACTGCAAATGCCCAACAGGACCCTGGACCCAAAATTCTGACCCAGATGAAGACAAAAGTAAAACAAACTCCCCAACTCACAGACTCCTTGTTTGTAAACAGTGAGCTGTTGTATCGTCATTTTGGGATTACTGTTAGCCAAATAACACAATTGATTTACCTAATTTAGCTCCTTTAGCTTCAAAGTCATATAAGACAAATAAAAAAAAATTAAGAAAGCAATGTATATGTGTGGAGGTGGATGTATATTTACAATTTACTTTTCTATTCTACTATCTATTATTTGTGGTAGACTTTATTCTTTCCCTAGAATCCCATTGCCCTGGGCCTGACACAGGACTCTGCCTGCACATCTTTGACCCAACTCCCCTAGCACCCTACTGTCTGATTTAAACCCTGGACTTCGCCTTATGGAGCTATATAAGCCCGCCTGTCCATCCTGGGTGAGGATCCGCTCCAATGTCGATCATCCTGAGGTTTCTTCCTTTTTTTTCCCTCTCTGGATTTTTGGGAGTTGTTCCTCAGCCAGTGTGAGGGTCTATAACGGCAGGAGCTATTTCTATATATTCTTTTTTATTCTTGTTTTTATCCATGCATGCTTGTTTGTAAAGTGCCTTGAGATAACAGTTGTTATGATCTGGCACTATAAACAAAGAAAAGTTGAAGTTGTTGAATTGCTCAATCAAATTATTCATATTGGAGTTTGTGTTCATAGAAACAGGCCCAGATACTAAGTGAGTATCCAATACGTTTTCAAATTATGTTATTAATTATATGTATTATAAATACTGCGTTAAAATGTCATTTTTGTTGGTGGTGTGCCTTAGGATTTTGTAAACGTAAAAAAAAAAAGCAGCGTCTCAAAAAAGACAAGAAAAAAAGAAGAAAAAAACCAGCCTTATAGTCTTCAATAAACTTGTACCATTCCAGTTATTCTTATTTGTCCTTTTGTCAATGAGGACAGCCTACAAGAATGGAGACTTTTAAAAAATACATCTTGAGTGCTTGTCACAATAAAGCATCTCATTGCCGTCAGTGAGCTCACAGCTCAACATTAGTCTCACCAACAGCAGAAGTCAGTTTCCCTGGAGGAGCTCCAACCACTATCACTACACGCACGGGTATATGCGCATGTGCGAATGCAAGAAGTTAAGAAAACAGTCTCGTAATGAATATAAATGTGCATTTCCCGTGGAAGGTGCGATTATCTGAGCCGTTCTCCGAGCTCCGATGACCCGAAAGCTCTCAGTCTCAATCAGCCTTGTGTTGATTCTTTGCGTCGTTCTTCCACAAGACTTATTTTTAGTTGACAGGGAACAAATCTGGACTCTTTGCCTGTGATTCTGTGAGTTTTGGGCCTGTTCCCTCTCAAAACATGAGTGGGAAAAAAGGATGTGGGGCCAAGTAGGCTGTTACACTCGTGCTTGTTTTAGCTCCCGAGTCTATAAAAAAATGACAGGGTTTGTAATTATGACTGCGCTTGAAGGCTCCATGATAGGGAGCACAGTCAATAACTGTATGCTGGGACTAAATTAGGGATGATGAGATACATTAGAGGATGTTCACAGCAGATCACACAAACAGCACCTGACAAAGTGAGCAATGATTTACACCCAGTAACGTGTTCAAAGCTCATAAAACTTTAGTGTTTTCCAATGTCAATTAAAGAAGAACTCTTCACTCTTCCCGCGACATCGCACACTTGTAAATCACTGCCTCGCACCGACTGGAACACTGCATGTGTGCAGTAAATGCAGTTTATACATGTGTCTGACTTGTTGGTGACATGAATATATTATATAGCAAATGTCAAGTTAATAAATTTGTGTGTGCAGTTTCATGATGAACTCTGTAAATTTGATTTAGTTTAATTCAGGGGACTTAAACTCTTTCAGTGTTATATTAAAAAAATATATATTAATAAAATAATCAGTTTCCAATAGATTCTGTGTAATACAACACTGAACCAGAAGGCGACTGTGGATCAGGGTTCTAAAAACTATAGGATTGACCATAAAATATCGAGAACAAATCTATAAATTAAACTTTCACATCTAGGTGGCGGCCGCAAAATATCATTCCATGGGCCGCAAATGTCCCATGGGCCGCAAGTTTGAGACCCCTGGTCTTATTCAATGATTCTTTCCTGTTTTCACTGTTGTTTTAAATACTATCCATCCATTCATTGTCATCTGCTTATCTGCTACTGGAACGCATAGGCAGCAGTCTCCACGACTGCCACCCAAACTACACTGCATCCCACACCAATGACGGAAAGGTTCCCTTTTCAACCACAGCCCCACACTTTGACTATTATTATTGTTCAATATTATTGAGTACCAATTTTTTTTCAACCTTCTACATTAAAACATGCTTTTGTAAGAAGATGGAATCCTAACAATTTGCCTAAAAGTGAATTAACATACAAACACTGAGGCGAACTCTAACCTGCTGGCCATGTTCCACTCCAGAGCTGGGTTCTGGGAGTTCCTCTCGTTCTCTGCTGACACACCTCCCCTGATTCCCTCCTTTTCCGGTTTGAGCTGCTCCCACTGTGCTGTTCCGATGGTAATGGACTGGATGTCAACCTGGTACTGACGGTCCTCCACTTCTGAACCCGGGTCACGCAGAATGCCAAGATTCATTGCACGCCTGGTGAAAAGAAAGGGAAAATGCCTTTTTAGAACAGGTCAATTTCAAAATCATGATACTGTAACATAAAAAAAAAAAAAAATAAAATACCCAGGTCAGATCAAGACCAAAACTTTCAACAAAACATTCTGGGGACTTTAATGCTTTAAAGATTCGGTCCTCCACTTCTGAACCCGGGTCACGCAGAATGCCAAGATTCATTGCACGCCTGGTGAAAAGAAAGGGAAAATGCCTTTTTAGAACAGGTCAATTTCAAAATCATGATACTGCAACATAAAAAAAAAAAAAAAAAAAAATACCCAGGTCAGATCAAGACCAAAACTTTCAACAAAACATTCTGGGGACTTTAATGCTTTAAAGATTCTTCATAAAGATTATATTAAATTTATTGGCACAGGCGTCCCACTGGACAGGGCTGTAGTTGATTACGGTGGAGCACATGACCCCAGGAGGAGACCAGGTAGTCTGTTATACTGATCCAGTTAAGAGGTTCTGGCACTGAGCCCAAGCACTACTGACTGCTTTCTTCTCCCGGTCTGCTCAGGGGTTTAGTAACACGAGGTTCTTACAAGATGATTTATGAGCATATCAAAGTCCGTGGTACTAGAACAGTCAGACTTAAGATGAATAATCCCACAGGCCTCAGGTGAAATAATTTGCTTTTTATAAAGTCCTGATCCGTGCCAGCTTATCATTAGCAGTAAACAGAGCTGAAAACTCTTGGACAGATGCCACACTAGTCTGGAGAGTTTTTTTTTTTTTACTGTCCGTTTTTCTCTTCTGTTTTTATCAGCAGAAATGCCGGACTCGGAATGTAGTAGACACACAGTGAAATACGGTAGAAGAGATGCAGAGATAAGTTCGGAACGGGCAACGCAGCCTCGATACTGTAACAGTGGGGAGAGTAGAACGGTCCCATCAGAGCCAAGGAAAAATGATGTCATCTATTTGCCTTTGAGAGACAAGATCCTGACAAATTCACGAGGCAAAGGGAATAATCACAATTCAACATCTGTATATGACATCAGGGCTTTGGGTTCATTATGATATGTTTATTTGTGCTGGTGAATTCAAATGAGAGCTTAAATGGTATAAATAAGGGCTTAAAACGGCTACAGATGTAGTGGCAGCATGAGTAGTCCTATTTGTTTCTGCCATGTCAATGGTGATTTTCATATAGCATTTCTCCTCTTTAGCCACTCTGGAGAGGCCTCTACCAGAGCGTGATGTTATGACAATAAGCACCGAGAAGAAAAACAAAGGCAATGGGAGATCAGAGGCGCATAACTAGATTTAGCCGGATTTGTTGACATACAAACAAGTGAAACAGATCCTTAATCAACATTTGGAACCACATTTATCAACATAGCGCAATATAAATCAAACCAAGGGCCCTGTAAGTTTTGGGTGGGATGTGTCAGTCTAGATTCATTAGGGCTTTTGTAACACTACCTCCATCACCCTCCCCGACTCCGAGCTGCATTTTTCACATTAAACAAACCGCAGTTACCTCATGCGCTTTCTAAATTATCTCCCAACTTCAGCTTATTTAGGAGAGTCTCTTACTCACAATCAACATAGCACAGCAAAGTCTGCAGCCAAGTCTCTGCATTGCTGAGCGGCAGGATCATCTCCAATGACATAAATAAATATGATAAACATTTGTCTTGGTCCTGCAGCCAGTGAAAACCAGTGTGATTTAATATCACAAGACATATTTTAGCCAATCACAAGAAAAGAGAGCTTCGTTTCTGACAAATGAGGAAGGGAGGAATTTTTGAAAGTTCCCCTTGGGGTGCAATAATAATTGAAGCCAGATTTTTTTTGGTGTACATGTGAAGGGAAAACACAAGTGGTTTGAAGTATCTGATCGGTCATGTAGGAGAGACCACACGGCCTTCCACACACACAAAAAAAATGAGCCCAGCTTCAGAAAGCATGGCACTCACTCTGTCCATCATATATCTGACAACCTGTCATAAATAAAGAGCAAACAGGTGGAACGTTACCCCTCAGACTGACATGGCACATGACATGCTTTCATAACACAGGGATGCTGGGCCTTGGTGAAGGGGAAAAGGCTTGGATCAAGGTTTGTAAGGGAGTGTTTTTCCATCTACTACTTAACGCTGCCCTTGTTCCTGGGCCAAACGTACTATAATTGCCAAAAGCGCCAGCAGAAACATTATATTTTACGATAAAAATTTTTTGCTATTTATAAAAATGGATCTAAAGCTTTGCCCTGTGAATGCACTCCCCTAATGGCAATCACGACTATTATTTAAAAACCGTGAGCGCCGTGACAACGTTTAAATCCAATTTTGCTCACGGAAAAGCCTTTATAGAATGATTTTACATCAGCACTTAAGTATGAGGGCAGCGATCCAACAAATTATGGTTGAACTTGAAAAGCCTCTAATTCAAACCCTTCAGTGAGAAACATTAAAAAATGTGTAAAGATAAGGTAGTTGAGTGAACTGTGTCTAAAATACCAAGCAAACTCTCAGGGATACAGACATGTTGACCAACCACAATAACATTTCTTGTTGGCACCCCCTTCTTCGCAGCTTGTTTTGGGCAGAACATGAGTCATTATTTATGCTTTAGGTGGACAAGTAGGAAAGAGTGAGGGCCTAACAAGTTGCAGGAATGAAGCGGTTTGGTGACGTGGTCAGAGTATTAGAAATTAATCCTCCTGGCCATCTGTGTGATGCGCCAGTTCACAATAAACTAACATGAAGCTAATAGCAGTAAACAGAAATCACACCCTTGCATTGTCTCACTGTCGCTCAATGTTATGGCGTCAAAACAGGGGATTCACTTCTCTGCAGCAATCAGCTGGGTTAGAAAACAGAAATTAAAACTTGGATTAAAGAACGCAATGAAACAATTTGATTGCAAAAGGGTACAATGGGGTAGAAAAAAAAAAAAGAAAAGACCGTTGAAAAGGTGAAAGTGGAAGCCTGCGAGAGCCTGATTGCCCTGCTGGGGTTTTGAAGGCTAACAGTGGTTCAAGGTTGTAAAACAAACCACAGAGGGATCTGGTTGAGGTTCAGTGTGGGAGCCGTAGGCTGTGTTCAAGCTTTTCATCGAGGGGATCCTGTGGGGCAGGGTGTATCATGGCTCTTTGCTTTCACTGGCCTTCCACTGCCCCGTCTCTCAACCACACCCTCCACATTCCCTGCCCCAGGCCACTGGGCAGGAAGCACCGGGGTAATACCAAGCGCCGCTGGCTTCTGGATCTCGTCACTCTGAAACCCGCAACCTGAACCCGCAACCCCGGACCTGTTTTTCACTTCATTTCCTCAACAATCACATGCAATATATGTCTGGTTACACGTTACACAGAGGCAGGGGAGCATGCGTATGTGTGTGGTGCCAGAGATGAGGTGTTTGCTCTGCTGTTTCCACACTCTCCAAATTCTGGAGAAATATATTTGACCAAGCTGAGAACGACTTTGAGCAGAGTTGGAGTATGTTTCATATTTAAGGTTGACTTTCTGCATGCAAAAAGTACGACCCAAAGGCCAGCTGTCGATGAAACACGGATCAGGCCTTCTGCTGGTTTTATATTACTCACTCACTGACCCGCATTTTATTAGATCTGTATAATAATCTAACAACAGGCGTCAATATAAGTGCAAGCAGTTGTCGCCTCCAGTTGGGCCTGAGAGGCTAATAAATAAATCTATTAATCACACAATAAGAGGAAATGAAGTTGTAATTTAACCAGTTTCTACGATTTTCATATGCATTTGTGATTGTTTTCCTTATCTCTCATCTCTGTCTCATATCAGGGCAGTGGCCTAGTGGTAAAGGAAGTGAACTTGGTCTGCAAGGTCCCCGGTTTGAATCCCTCTACCGCCAAGTTTCCACTGAGATGCCCTGAGAATCACAATGACAAATAAAGAAACTTCTTCTTCCTCTAAACAGAAGGAGCAACAAAAGGGTTCCTTCTGTGTAAAAACTCAGCACCTTGGCCAGTGGTTCTTAATCTGGGTTGGATCAAACCCTAGAGGTTCAGAAGAGCCTCTGCCGCAGAGGTTAGGACACCACTGAGGTCAAGACACTGCAGAGGTCAAGACACACCTACTCACCCTACTAATGTAGGGTTCGATGAATGAGCATGAGAGACTGGTGGGGTTCAGTCGCTCCAACAAGGTTAAGAACCACTGACCAAGACCATCATGTTTGGGGCAATATGTCATTTAATATAATATGACAATATGTCATTTTTATTTTTTATGTCAGGCCCTTGACAAAAAATAAGCTGCACCACCCTGCTATGAAAAGTGTAAGGAAGTAGAAATTGAATAAAATTTGTTAACTCCTCACTTTTAAAATATGATATACCAAGCAAAAGTAAAGACTTTCACTCAAAGATCACTGACTTAATGATACAACTCAAAACATTGTTTTACACAGGCAATATAGAAAAAGAACTGTGTTTATGTATCACTAAGAGAGAGCAGAGAATGAAAGGTGGTTACACAACACTGCAACAATTCCAGTACCTGAACTATGACTATACTAACGATGAATGAACATGTTCCAAATAAGTTTGTGACTATTACTAGATTTGTTTGGTTGGTAAAAGAAAAAAAAAAAGTTATTTCGTCATAAACTTTTTGGATTTTGTAAATTTGATGAAAAAAAAAAAAAATAAAAAAAATTAAAAAAAAACAACAAAAACAAACGGCATAGCTTCTGGAGAGCTTCTCTGTGCTAGTAAATGTTATTTGTACAACAGATCCTACAATGTCCACCTAGTGTAGTTATGTTGAGAGGCCAGCACTGCACAGTGGCATTCCAAGGAGTTAGGCACAATTCCTAGTGGTATAGCGTTTAGTCCCACAGGGCTGGTATGTGTGTCGAGAGGGAATTCATAACTATTATGATTCATGGAACTTGCAATTACTTAGTAAGTTAAGCGCCCAGGCCTATGGTGTTCTGCTCTAAATTGCCAGAGATCCGGCAACTTCGGAGATGTAGATTTATGGCTCCAGTCAAGTCCAATTGCTGTTAATTTGCATCTACCAATTACTTTAATTAAGGTTGTGAATTGAATGGTGAGCAGCCCTTGGTGAACGTATGTTCGGGGGTGTGTGTTATGGAACATGCCAAATCAGCAGAACTAGAACGCAGGGGTTTTTTTTTCTGCTTCCACTGCTACTTAAATGATTTTTTGATGATTGGGGCTTTTTAGAAGAAGTCAAACACAGTTAGAGACAGCAGAAGTGTCCAAAACAATAAAGCATTAAGATTCTAGGTGGAAATTCATCACCCAACAATAACAAATGTTGACATGTAGAGTAAGAACTAAACATTTGATCTGTTTTTCTTAGTGGAATGGAACAGAATAAACAGAAATGATACTTTCCTACGTAGTGTCTTGGCTTTGTTGCACTGATTTCCCCATGACAATAACTCAATAACAACATTACTCATCTCCAACGCTGCTCCTAACAGAAGCCTGCTATTCATTAGGTTGATTGCGCCTATATATACTTGCACTTGCCCATTTATATTGTATTTACATAAGATCCTTGAAGACAGAAACTGCTTCCATGGACTAAATAAGCAGGACATAGCTCATGATCACACCAATATCAAAACAGTAGTGCAAATAAAATTACAATAACATGAAAAATAACGAAAAGTCCCTTCCAGGAACATGTTACAAGGCTGCCAAACCAAGTGTGTTAATGGTGGCAGTGTGACCAATACTTGTAATTCATCGGCTCACTGTGCAATGATTTAAAAGCTGCTTTTCTGCATTGGCATTTCACAGAAGACGTGAATATTGTACAGATATTTCCTTTGGCCCTCTGTGGTGTCTCCAATGGAAAGAACACAGACTTTTCGCTATTAGAAATCAAAGAGTAAAACTTTCATCGTCTCCCATGAATCACAGCGTAATAATAACATGCAAAGGGCTACAATCACACTGTGGTTACGATGTAATTTACTAACACATTATATCAAAATACTGTTTTAGAGCTGCATGTCATCACATCTGATGAGTCCAAACAGAATGTAAAATGAGAGGATTACAAGGGGAGAGGGTCTGATGTGTAAAAAAAAAAAAAAAAAAAATTATTAGGGAGATGTTTGCATTGAATGCGAGAGCTGAAGAGCTGAGCTTTTTCACTAAATCCACTAAAGATGCATATTAACAATAGGGAATATTTATTTGTTACATGATATTGACGACACATTGACGACGCAAAAGTTCTCATTGTATGAAGAAGCTAGTATGAATAGAATTTAAAAAAAAAATGCCCAAGTATAAATACCTTCAATCAGAAAAGAGAAAGATGAGGCCATTAAGATAGATATAATAGATATAATATAGATAGATAGATAGATAGATAGATAGACAGACAGACAGACAGACAGACAGACAGACAGACAGACAGACAGACAGACAGACAGACAGACAGACAGACAGACAGACAGACAGGCTTCGTTGCACTATTTTCACGGACCGGTCGTTAAGTTGTGGCAAATAAATACCCGTAATAAAATGAATTCCGTCGGTGTTCTGAAATATTTTCCTACCTATAAAATCTTCCTACCCAAAATCAACAGTGCATGGGGACAACAAGGATTTCACAGCCTATAATTTTCTCCTACCTAAACAGTATACAAGGTTAGAATCTTGTATCATTGACTCTGCGTCATTTTGAGTTTATTGTTGTTGTCTTCACTGAGAAAATATTTCCCAATCAAATATAGTTGCATTATTGATGATGGAATCCTAGCCATTCTATTGGTCAGTTCTTTGTTGATATGTCAGTGTAATTGTAGGTAATAGACAAATGGGGCCAAAAGGAAACATTATTTCTCTGCGGCTCGGTACCGGTCCCTGACCCAGTGGTTGGGGACCACTGCTCTAAGGTTCACTCTCATATTAAGAGTTGGGGAGGTTTTGAGAAGGCACAGACCATGAGAGGTCCCTCAGTACAGTAGATACATCTGCAGGGTATTTGCTCACAGAGGCACTTTAGATCCTCATTTGTGAAAAATTGAAGTTGCGGCTTCTGCGAAAAATCACTGACAGGTTTGTGTGTGTGTGTGCGTCTGTCTTAGATCTTCAGCTACAATAGAAACTGTAACAGTGAATTACTACGAGTCATCACGGGAAGCGTGCGTCACTGCAGGACAAAGCTACCACTTTCCCCATGACAATGATGGGGTCAGTGCTCGTGAAGTCACCTCCTGTGTTTGCTCTAACGGATTTGAGATGCTTCCTCCCTGCTGTGAAAGTGAGCATAATGCTGCTTTTATAAAACATGTCAGGCAGAGCTTTCACAGCAAGTCCCTGATGCAGAGGTGTGAAGGGAAATGCTTCACTGACTTCCTCCGACCTCTGATTACAACCAGATTTGTGTCCCCACCAAGCAATTCGGCAATGATGTAATCTCACTGCCATTTTAATTTGAGAGGCCTTATCTTAATTAATCACTAAACATAGGAGTAGAAGAGATCATTCGTAATTGGCTGGAGTGGAGAACCAGGGAAGGAAGGTCAAGGTTTTTCCCGCTTTTATACGCAGTCATTTTCACCCAGTTTAAATAAAGAAGACATGCTGTACTACTCCATGCTGCTTTTATAGTCACTGCAGGAAAATAATCCTAGTGCTGCTGGGAGATTAGAAATCTAATAATCTGCGCTTGTACTGCAACAATAAATATGACATGTATACTTCTCTATATGTCTCAAAATATTTTATTTCTAATATATTTGCCAAAAATGGAGACAATAATAGGATAAAAAATATGGCCTGAAATTAATCTAATTATATGCAATGTCATTTAATTGACCAAATAATACAGGTGTCCCTGCCACCACCCACACTATCATTTCACTGAAGGGCCGCGTCATTTTACAATGTTCAACACAAAAAAAATAGTTAAAAAATCAGTTTCCCATAGATTCTGTGTAATACAACACTGAACAAGGGAGACTGTGGATCAGGGTTTTGAGAACTATAAGATTTACAATAAACTGTGGAGAACAAATGTATCAAATATTATAAATTCAACTTTTACATCAAAGTGGGGACCACAAAGTATTGTTCCACAAGCCGCAAATGGGCCACGGGCCACAGGTTTGAGCTAAAAGTGTGATATCCCTATTAAGGTCTCTACTAGTACTGACCATATGAACAAAATCTAAAAATGCAGTCTGGTTCACTATTTAAGCCAATCAGCAAAGACCAGAAAGTTGACCAAGACACTGTCACCCACCGTTCAACTAATAGACACAAGCAAAAGTGTCAAAACTTTATCATAGTTTTCCATCAAGGGTGAAGTTACTCTCCGTCTACTCCTCCGTCTGTCGTCCTCGCCGACACCAGAGGGTTTACGTCTATTCTTCTGATATACAGTCTATGGTAAAGGAAGAAGCAATTAAAATTCTCTCTATGATTTGAGTTTGAAAACCACCGTAGTTACAGCATTTAGAGCCTTCCTTGTGATTTACTTGTGCACATAAACCGCTCAGTTCAGAGTCTAGCTGGGGGGCCGGGGGTGGAAGGGGTGCAGGTACGGGAGGAGGAGGCGGAGTGAGGGTGGGGCTTTACAGGGCTGTAAAATTAGACGTGTGCTTTATGGGACGAACTGCGAGATTCACTATTGTTTTTTTTTATATATATACATATATATATATTGATGAAATGCTTCAGTGTTGTCAGGCTGGTTCACATTAGTGCACACACACACAGACGTGCCGTGTGTGTGTGTGTGTGTGTGTGTGTGTGTGTGTTTTTGAAGATGCTCAATTTTATCTGTGAAATGAGCCTCTCTGGCAGAGCACTTTGAAGATGATTACACTCTGTTTACAGCAATTATTGAAGTCTGACAAATGTTTGAAGCAGCAGAATTACATATCAAGGTCTTATCCTTCTTTGGCCAAAGGATGAAAATTTTCCTAAACAAAGTCGGGGAAATGATGGCCATATCTGATTAGGTTAATGTAGGCTACAGGTTTAGCGGACGGACTGAACAAACATGTAATCAGATAGCTGAAACAGTAGGTCCTTCTTGTTCACGTTTGCCTTGACCTTAAACAACATTTTGTTCTAATTTAAACTTCCCTACAGCAAACAAAAGGCAGAATGAAACCAAATACAGTGACGCGCTGCTGGAAGCTACCTCATAATGGAATTAAAAACTTATGTCCGAAGCGCACAGTTTTAAAAAAAGACAGGTTGGACTATCGGAGGAGCAGGGGGAGACGAGAAAGTTCTGGTTCTGCCCCGATCTGGGGCGCTTTCTCCAAAACGTTCCTGTTCCAGCAAAAGAAAACAGCATAAAATAATGAGAATAATCTGGGGCCCACATGCTTCTGACACCAGCGCCGTCTCCAACCACGGTGAACGAGTGCAGAGTCTGTGTTTATAATTTTGAAGCGGATCCCGCTTTCATCCATACCACTGAGAGTGTTTATACAAAGTGACAGTTTTCTATAAGACATTTCCTCCTTTACTCTATCAGAGGAAATCACACAGGAACTGCTGGTGCAAATCCTAATAATAGAGGAAAGTGTGGAAAGAATCGAGTAAAAATGGCGAAATAACATCGACGTCTACAAAGTTTACTCAACACTATCAATACCAATTGAGATCAACAGGAAAGATGTTGAAATATGATCCAAACATACATAAATACATAAAGATATGATAAACTAAATAATGTAAAAGTACTGCTTATTAAATGTTTGAATTGTATTTCAATTCCTACATCTTCCTTGTCATTATGGTTTCCATCCTCTCTGGTCTCCTCACTCAGTGTTCTGAGACTTCAACACAGCGAGGAGGAAGTGGCTGCTGCAGCCCAGGCTCCTGACAAACCACACAACTCTAAACAGGCAGCGCTGTGAAAATATGGCGTTTGAACAACACAATGCCGAAAGTTCTGTCCGGCGTCCAAACAGCTGCAGGCACTGAGAGAACTTAATGGGAAGAAAACAAAGGGAAAGGAAGAAATAAGACAAAAAAAAGGGGGACAGAGTTAATAAAAAGACGCTAAAGAAAGCTGCAGTGGTGTCTGCAACGAGTTGGCAACTGGACCGGGCCTTGGTTTTAATAGAAGAACAGAGAGATGACAATATGTCAGCCCCATGTGTCTCAGTGAAAAACAAGTTTATACCCCCTAGGACTTGGACCGAGTCGGGAGAGAGACTGGGTAACAGAGAAAATCAAGGCGGAGGGAAGAAAGAAGCGAGGAGTACGAGGTGGAAGGACGGACAGAGACAGCAGTGCTTCTGTTCAGCCAAAAAAAAAAAAACTCTACAGCAAATGGCCCAGGTGTAAAAGATTAGGGGAGATGGTACATCAAACAGGCTTCTGTTCAACCTCTTTCCTGAAGCCCTGGTGGCAGGAAGTGCTGCACAGCGTCCTGTGAGCTGACCAGAGAGACACAGATGAGAGGGGGCAACGAGGAGAGCAAATACAGTGGGAGGTGAAGAACAGGAGAGGGCAGATGTAGAAAATGTTCAACAACATCCTGCAGAGAAGTGGGGGACAAAGGGGCAGACCACGAGTAGAGGGACATGGAGAAGAAGAGAAAACGATGAGCTGAGAACTCAGTGAACCTGATGAAGGGGACGTTTCCCTGCTGGTAATAAACAGGGTTAATGTGATGGCAATTGAACGTAAAAAAAAGAGGACACCAAAAACATCGCGATGAGGAGACAGACAGAGGAGGTCCACAGACAACTATAAGATAATGAATTACTACAGTAACTTGCAATAATTTCCTCAATTTGTAAGTCGCTTTTGATAAGTGTCCACCAAATGCATGGGGATATAATATAATTAATTAAAAAAAGTAGAAATATTCCAGATAAATTATAAGGAATTGATTTGAAATGTTCCAAACTAAAGTGACCGTAGATGCTGTCTGAATATCATAAATCCAAGAAATTGGAAAAAGCTGAAATTAAAATAATTTTTGTCAACTTTTCCAGTCTAACTAATTAAAATAACATTTGGTATCTAGATGGTATGTAGAGCAAATCTGAAATACTTTAGATCAGGGTCTCAAACCCAAATAAGTTGAGGGCCACCTTGTTCAAAAAAAAAAAAAGTTTCCCATAGATTCTGTGTAATACAACACTGAACCAGAAGGGGGCTGAAGATCATGCTTTAAGATTTACCATAAAATCTGGAGAACAAATCTATAACATATTATCACAAATTCAACTTTTGCATCAAGGTGTGGGCCGCAAAATAAAGTTCCATGGACCACAATTGGCCCACGGGCCCTGCTTTAGGTTCTTATGGAATAACTTTGGTGGTATCTTTGATGTATTTTTCACAGTATGAACTTTGACAAGCTGTCATGGAAATCAGATGTAATATAAGCAGAATAGAAAGTAAGGAGGATTTCTAAAGGTAAAAAAAAAACAAAAAACAAGAAATCAATTTTTATTATTATAATGAATTTTCAAAAAAAAAAAAAAAAAAAGCTTTGAAATGAAGCTATTTCTCCTTGGGAAATTCATCTACTTCTACTGAGTACCTACTACCCTCACCTATTTGTGACATACTCTGTTGTTGAGTATGCAATGCTGAGATTAAGCCGGGGGGACACACTCTACACACTGTCACATGACATGTGTGACAATAGTGGTACCAATCCAACATGTGCCTGTCAGCTGGATCTCTGCCTCGGCCTACGAGCCAAGCCTCCTCCTTTCATGTGGCTTTAAAATATTAATACTATCAATCCATTACTTTGCTGCTAACACTGATGTGGGACCTGGGTGAATGTGAGAAAAAGAAAAAAAAAACTTTTCAATATGTTTCATATGCCGTCTCATTTGAAGAGCTAATGGGAACATATCAAACAGAGAACAGCGAACACTACTCTGTCGTCATCACCGAGGAATGGAGCAGCGTCGTGCCAACACTCAGAAATTTAATTTCGGCAAAAATATATACTGTGTGATATACGGCACGAGGCACATTGGCTCCAGTTAATAATTTCTGAACCTGCTCACTTTGTGCAGAAACCGGAGCTGTGCGTGCGTGCAATGATGAAGTGAAAGGGTGGGATCTTGACTGGAGGTTTATTGTGCGTGCGCTCGTGTGTTGGTGTGTGCACACGTGCATGTTTGTGCGTGGGGGATAAGTTATGGAGAGAAGAAAGGGGACCACCACGGTAGAGTTGTCTACACGGTGGCTTCACATTTCCCCCTGTGGTTCTCTCAGACCTGCAGCTGAAGTAACACCGCAGCTAAACACTCACTCGGAGACCGTGTCACACAGATATTCAAAGGGGGACAGACATCTTGACAAAATATGGGCTGCGTCAGCCTTGAGTGAAGGACTACATACAAACCATACAGTTTACGCAATCCATCTTATTACAGGTGCCGGTGGAAAGCAGTGAGAAGGAGTTAGCCCTGGGCTCAGCTGTGTCCTAGCAATGGAAGAGGACGGAGCAGGTCACTTATAAACACATTTGTGTCAAACAGGACAGAAGACTGAACACTGATCACCAAGTGAATAAGAATATACATTACCGCCCAAATAAATCTCTCAATTTCGTATTCTCACTGTTTGTGCTCTTACAGCATTCTCCAAACCCTGTCCAAGGTCTCATCATTTATTTTAGGACAGAGTTTTTAGTTTTTATGGAATCATTGCCAGGATCTTGTATTGATGATGGGAAAAATCCGAGTGTTGCACAAAGCCGTCCCTGAGGGTCTCACTGGGCTTAAGGTCTGGACATGTTGGTGGCAAAGACATGTGTGAAATGGCTGACTTGTGATCTCTGGACCACTCTGTCACAATAAGAGCCTGATAAATCCAGGGAAATTCATATTGTAGAAACTCAATGTTATCAGCAAAGAAAAAAAAAAAAAAAATCTTAACGATAGGGAAAAACTAGCCGATCACTTTGTTTGAGTTGTTTTCTTAGGAGAATATTTCAGGGAACATATTGCACAAGTCCTGGACAAGGAAAAAAAACTCCGACTCAAAACATACAGAGTTGTAAAATAAGTACTAGGTTTGATGGGTAAGGTTTTTTTTATTATTATTTTTCCTTCCACTCTTTTACCTTATGAAGTCTCTTATTTTTATTAAATCATTTTTACTGACTGTATTTCTCCCTCATTCCTATTATTCAGTGTTTTAATAATGTGGCAGACAGTTCTCTACACTATGTCAGTAGTTCCATCAATCCCCTCAGTTGTTTTCTTTGCTTAGTGCAGGTCAAAAATGTGACCCTTTTGAAGCAGAGCGCACATTTGTCTCGTCTTCTGACATTTTTCTTTCGCTGCATTGGTTAAAGTTAAATAATATGTTGCCAGCAAAAACATATTTATTACTGCAGTTATTATCCAATAAAAGGCTCTTACGGTATTTATTTGCTCAGATAAATCCAGGTGGTGACTGTTTTGGTGGCGTACCGTATGATGTAGGGCTTTCATTAAAACAATCGGTGGACCTGGTTAAGAGTCACTTCTCTGCCAGCTCCTGGTTCTTTTCGTGTGTTCCTTGGACCTCCTGTGGTTGTACCTTAGCTTATTAGAAGAGTATAAGGCAATTACCCTGCTGTGTTCTCCTTGGTTCTTGCGTGCCATGGAACTAGCAACACACGGCAAATTTTCCTCAGATGATCAATACAGTTCTCCGTCCTAATCTGCTGTACTTGTTGCAGTATAACTTGGAAAAGTAAAAAATTTAAATATATAACTGCCAAATAAACTGCTGAAGTTGGTTCCACACATTTTTTTTAATTTTCCTGGATGAAGCTGCCAGTTGCCAGTGTCTAAGGTCTGCGTCATTATGCCCGACTCTAGTGTATAAATCAGCACAGCGGTCAAATTAAAATTATTGCATTTAAGTACCTTTATTAGGTTAAAAAGGAGCTTGGAAGTTACTTTTTTCCTGAAAAAAAAAAAAAAAAATCCCCTTAAACGCCACCTGGCAGACTATGCAGCAGCATGAGTGGCCAGTGGGTCTGTGTGTCAGTACACTGACCCCTTCAATGCCTCTAAACAGGATGCCAGAACATCAACATGTCATGAGCAGTGAGAAAAGGAACTAAAACACTATAATGCACAAGGCTGAGGTCGTATTATACACAGAGGCGCACGCTTAAAACGCCGAGCTTTACACACACGACCCGTGTGTGTGTGTGTGTGTGTGTGTGTGTGCTGCATGCAGTAGTCCAGCACAAAGCTTCCTAGGTTAGCAGTATGGATGTATTCTTGGAACCCTCGTATCCTGCTTCAGGATGAACATTTACACCCACACACACACACACACACACACACAGAGTCAAAACCACTGAGGCAGAAGTTCTGGAGCCAGGTGGTCAACCCCTGGATCAGGCTCTTTTATGAGATAAGGACATCTGAGGGCTGATCTCTCTCCCCTCTGTCAGCTTTTGCTCCGACTTGACTGACAGCAGTATGCCAAACACAAGAAGAGTTTCCGGGAAGCTCTCAAACAAGGTCTGTCACCTCCAATGCTGCAACACTGCCAGATGTTAAAGAAAAGAAAAAAAAACAAAAAAAAACAAAGGGCAGCTGTTGCAAATTCATCACAGGGGGTTGTGTTAGCTTTGTATTAAAAAGGGCTGACATGTGAACACGGTAATTGAAAAAGGGTGAGTAAGACACATGAGCGGTGTGAAAGTGGATTATTAAACCGCATTTACAGGGTTTATTCTGAATGAAAGTGAGCTTGCCAGTTATGTCCGTCCCTCTGGGGGGGTTCTAAAGCTATGTAACAAGAAAAAAAGTACATAAAATATGAGCTTGAAGGTTGAAAAAAAAAACTTTTATAGGCATCAGACATTGTACTGTATATATAATAGTCAAACAGCGAAACTTAATGGAACATTTTTTAGACCATTTCGCATTTGATACGAGTAGTCAGAAACAGATTGTTGGTTTGCACAACAGACCGTCAAATAGATTGACTATTAAGATGCTCAAAACATCCTTACAAGTGCAATGCAACATGTAGCCCACTTCTTACTTTATCTCTTTCCTTTCCCATACAGTTTATGTTGAATTTCACTTGCAATTATTTTGGTACAAAAGACAAAATCAAACAAAAGTTAAATGTTTAAGAGATCTTAAAATCTAATAATCATGTATAGAAACTAAATCTGCAGCCTGGATATTACACATGTAGTATTCTCAATTCCCTTGTCTTGTTACTGTAGGAAGACTGAAACTCCCTCAAACTGACAAAAATGATCACTTTTATATGAAATTTGTCAACATTAGGGTCCACAGACATGTCTCCAAATGTCATTAAGAGACTCCAGGCTGGGTTGGATCAATAAACCAGAAGACAAACGGATCGACGTGGCCACCTCAACCCGTCACTTCTCCTACAGCCAAAGAGTGGAGGACTATAAGTTGTGGTTAACTTGTTTGATTCCCCTGCGGTGAGTCCTAATACCAGTTTCTTTCCTCTCTCCTACCCTTTCCCTACATTGGCATCATATGTACAGAAATGGCCATAAAAATGTATAGCGGGGCCCACGCTGAGGTTTTCTCCCTCCAAATCCCCCTAAACCTCTAACTGCAGGCAGCGGAATACAAGTGTTGTGGTGCAATCTTCTCACAGAGGAGAAGGCCTGAGAATAACATCACAGAGGCCACAGATATTTATGGAATGAACCACAGGCTGTACACAGAAGTCAGCAGACACCACAACACAGCACACGAGACGCTGTATACAGCTCCCTACTCATATACTGTACCAGTGAGTGGTGGCTAAAGAGAAGGGGAAGAAACTTGGTGACAAATGATGACCCCAATTTACACCAAGGAAATAAAAGCAGTGAGGAAATGAAGGTGTACATTAACAAAATGAATGGATAGATAATGCAGCAGTTCGTAAACCTTCTTACGAGATTTCTGAAAGAAGATCATTCTTGTCCAAAACTGCCCTTTTAATTTAAAAAGTAAGTCACAGATACAAATTAGGAATCAGAAGAACTCTTTATAGAGTTGGCATCTTAGCAAAACTTAGTGACCAAGCGAAAAAGCTTTGGCAAAAAGTCACCCAACAATTTCTTCAATGACAACCATCAAACAGACCTTTATGATAGAGTAGTTAGACTGAAACTAGTTTGGGTAAAAAAAAAAAAAAAAGGCACGCAGGCCTGATTTAAGGTTGTGGTTTTTTTTTTTTTTTTTTTGGAAATGCACTTATAAAGGCCATAGAATGACAAAGAAAAGGTTGGTCTGAAAGAACAACTATGTATTTTACAAACACATTAAATCAGCATCAGGACACAGGGCACCTTTGCTTTTTTTTTTGTGCAACATGGGACTGCATTTCAGAGTCAGTGTTGGACCTAGTGGTGACCTAGTGGTTAAGGAACCGGACTGGGGTCTGGAGGGCTCCAGGGTCGAATCCACCAACTCCCAGGTGATGACTGAGGTCCACTGGGCATTGCAACGTCCCCACTCACTGCTCCCCGGGCCCTCAAAGCTGCCCACTGTTCACTTGGGCGATGGGTTAAAAACAGAGGCGACATTTTGAGGTGTGCAGTGGCGTGAATCAAAATGTCACAATGACGAGGCGTTTGAGTTCCTTTCCTTCCTTGATTTTTGGGTTCTCACTGAGTTTTCATTTTGATGTAAAGACAGGTTTACTTTCGTTTCAGGAAATTGCTTTTAATTTTATTTAAGTATTTGCTTTAGTGTCTGCTTGAGATAATAATAGAAGAGAATGTGAGCCAAATAAAATTACCGGGATCTAGGTGTGCATAGGTTGGATGTTAATTTACTAGCAAAATATTTTTTGTGCAATTGATAATTTGCATATTGTATTGTAATTTGACAAAAGAGGAAAATGATTTAAGGAAACATACAATGATTATTGCCATAATTTCCCTAAGGATACTCCCAAGGGACTAAAAATATTCTATCTATCCATCCATCCATCCATCCATCCATCTATCCATCTATCCATCTATCCATCCATCCATCCATCCATCCATCCATCCATCCATCCATCCATCTATCCGTCTATCTATCTATCTATCTATCTGTCCGTCCGTCCGTCCGTCCGTCCGTCCGTCCGTCCGTCCGTCCGTCCGTCCATCCATCCATCTAGCTATCTCTCCCTCCCTCCGTCCCTCCCTACCTATATGGATGGATGGTTATGTTCATCATTGCCTTGTATTCTCTGTTATATTCAGGCAACACTGGCTCCTACATAAAGTGACTTTTTTTTATTTTTTCTTATTCAGGAAATGAGCTTACAAGATAAACACCAGATATAAGGTCACTGTGTCCCACAGCAAAATGTAGAAAAGTATCACCTTGCCTTCAGCAAACATGACGGGGGAGGGGAAGTATTTCAGAGTTTTTGAAGTTTCAACTTCCTGTACGTACGACGACACATTATCTAAAAATGCGGGGAGAACCATTTCCTGTGTCATCCGTCAGGTTTATGCAGACCATTTTGTCTGAAATAATACATAAATTCTGGTGCAAATTTTAATAAAAAAGCGGGCGTGTGATTTACTCCAGGCTGTGGTTGTCCCCACTTTAAAACAATCTGATGTTGCATTTATCTTTAGTGTCACGCTGACGTGAAATATGTTGCTGCATTTACCAGCACCAGGTGTTTCATTTGCTGGACTGAGAAAAGCCACTGTTTATTCTGGCTGACCTTAAAGCCCGTGCCCATTATTTTATCTTTTGTCTCATAACCACCGAGGGAAAACGTTGTTAAACATCTGAAGAGAGAGGGTCGAGGATTAACAGAATTTAAATAGGCTCAATGATTCAGAGTTTACCATGAAGGGTCGTGTACTAATCATCTCTGCGTGTCCCTTGTCCTCCTCCTGTCTGACCACACCAAACCCAACATGGAGGAAGTCCTAACATTAGAGTAATCTGAGAATTTCCTCCTGCTTAAATCTTTACTTTTAGACACTTCACCTCTGTGTGACTGCTGGGTGGCTCGGCTACAGGGCTTTTGTCATTCCACTCCTTCTTCTTTGAGGATCAGTTGATAACAGTACGACTACAATAAATTGTTTAATTACCAGGCAAAGGAAAAAGGACTTATAGTTTAATGATGACCAAAATAAATCAATTTGTTTAAAAGAAAAGTCTTAAGAACATGATAACTGAAACACAGTCAGAGACACAGGGCCACCAATCATTGATGCCACTGACTTTATCTCCAATATCTCAGACAAAAATGAACCAGAAATTTGGAAAATTAAATCTGTAATACAGGAAGGGTTGATAATGTAAGTGAATTGTACAGTCATAAAGGAAGGAAGGCTCATACAAAAATATATCTATATTTATTTGTCTGTCTTTGCTGTCCACTAACAAACTACAATTCAAGGAAGTTAACATATGGCAGAAAGTCAAGCAATTTTTGACATTATTTAACACATGATAACTGAGATAAAGATGCTGAGATTCTCTTCAGGGGTGACTGGAATGGACAGAATTAGGAATGAAGTGATTAGAGGGACAACACAGACAGGAAGGTTTGGAGAATAAAGATAGGGAAGCCAGATTGAGATGTTTGGACATGTTCAGAGGAGGGACAGTGGATACATTGGTAGAAGAATGATCCTAGAGATGGAGCTACCAGGTAGGAGACAAAGAGGAGATTGATGGATGCAGTGAGGGAGGACATGGAGGTAGTTGGAGTCAGAGTTGAGACAGGGGGAGATGGAAATTGTTCACTTGTGGCAACCCCAGAAAAAGAGACAAGCTAAAAGAAGAAGAACTATACCAACATCTATACATGCTTTACCGATATACCAACCATGTGATATCAAGGGGAGGGTGCGGGGTGGGGGCAGGGGTGTTCTTTCAACAGCTTAGATCTAATTCTGAGTCATAAGAGGTGCAGCAATAGCATCAATAAACGCACAAAAACCAACCAAAAGATCAGAAGAGCTAGTAGGCCAAAAGAGGACCAGCGCAATTACAGAGATTTACTAAGTTGGTTTGGTTGCACCCGCAGTTTTGTGTTAATTACACACGGGCATATTTTCACAAAAAAAGACAAAATTTAGAATAGTAGGAGCAGACGGGGGAGAATTAAGGATCCTCTGATTATATTTTTAAAGCCTGAAAGTAACGACAAAAATAAAGAGAACATTATTTCAAATGGCCCACGTCTGGCTGAGAAATCCCCACAGGCACCATTGCTACCACGTAATGCTACTTTAAAAGGCACTGCAAAAGCACAGGCTGGTGAGGCAGCCCCGGAGCAGGGATACATTTCCGACATAATTCTTGTGACTCTGCTAATGTAGCGTTGGACTCATCTAGGAGAATAATTTATTAAACTGCCTCAGCATTTAGATTGCTTTGCAGGCAGTAAAAAAAAGAAGTACAGTACTTTTTTTTTTTCTTGTTGCGATAATACAGATATACCTTTGTTGCCATCACTGTCTCTGAGAGGAATTTATCATTAAACCTGCTCAGCAGCCAGGGGAGTTTTTGAACCAACTCCTAAATCAGAGAATAAGGGTAGGTCCTGGGTGTCACTGTGTGTGGCCCAGGCTGCTCCTCCACTGCACCACGGCAGCACAGCAAAGCCGGCACACTTTTCATTGGTGTAAACAAACGGGGAAATGGGGTACTTGGCAGCCGACTGAAGTGAGTGATGAGGCAAGTGTGCACTGAAGCATCTAATGAATCATTTGCTAGGAACTCTGGTTTTTATGAGGAAAAGAAAGATGAGGAGAGCGACATGACAGAGGGAGACCAGCTGAAAAGAATGGCATTACATAGGGAAGGAAAATAAAGCCAGAGAGCCGCAGCTGCCATATACCAGAGGGTCATTTTATAGTTTTAACCCAGCACGAAAAACAAGAGCTTATACTGCATTAAAACCCCCTTAACTCTGCTGCAGGAGCAGAGGCACGGACCCCAGGGACCGTTGGTAAATTTCGAGAGGTGACTGTTGATGCAGTGACAGGTTTGCACCTGTAAGCTGACAGGCTGAAGACATTTAAGCCACAGCTCCGTTCCACACACTGTTCTCGTTTGTCCATCACTCTCACTAACTCAAATTAATAAAGATGGAAACATTAGGGCTCATTTCTACCGCTGAGTAAACAACCCAAAGTGGGAAACCTGTTTTTATTGTAAGATAAATGGAACGGATTGAAACTAACTACCAAGTCAACACGACTTCTCTAAAAAGTAAAGGATTGAGCCGAGTCTGTAAAACAACCCTTGAAATTATGTATAATAATAGAATGATCTACTTTATTAAGGGTGATAAAATCCCAAATAAATTTGGAAATTTCACAGTGGCCACAACTGCAAATTACAACTAACTATTTTATTGCAAGGTATCGAGTTAGTAAATAAGAGAAATAACTTTACGGAATGCATTATGATCAAATATAAATATAGACAGAGTCTCCACTGTGGCCTTGCTGTAAAAACACTACTAATTATCTTATATATATATATATATATGTATATATATATATAGATATATATATAGTGAAAACAAACTCAAAAACAAAATATTATTGTCCTGATTTCATGTTGGAAAATGAATGTATTACTTTTATTACCCTCCGTCTCAGGGGGGTTTTGAGTTCCTCTCTTTTCCAGTCCACACGTCTTTCTGCTGTGGAAAAGGATGCTACTGTGGGAGAAGGGTGCACGCACAGAGCTGCCAGGGAATTTTATTAGTAACAGGCTGGGACCTGGCTACAGCAGGCTGTGTTTATCTGTGGAAGGGAGATCCCCATCACAACCACTTATTACGACATATATATGGGTTCAACCAGGCAGCCATTCAACAGCAATAAGTGGCTGGCTTTTTGACCATAGTGCGCTGGGACTTGGACCAGTCTAACCCACACTGAGGAAACAAAGGGAAGAGGATCAGAGGGGGAGAGACAAGTATGGACACGAAATAATACATCAGGATAATTGAAAAGACATTTTTTTTATAAACAAGAGGCGGATGTAATAATAATAAAAAAGAGTAGACGAGAAGTATGAACTAAAACGTTGAATACAGAGAGAAAAAGAAGAGATAAACGAAAGATAAGAATGGATTTCAAAACACACCAGCAAAGGAGTGGAAAGAGACAGCGGTAATACAGCCACATCATGTTGACTAGGCCATGCATCAACATTGACACAGCAGCCAAGAGTGTCGTTACCACGGAAACAGCTAGTGCACCAATCAAAACAAACAAAAAAAAAATATGTAAAAATCAAAGCCATATTCTACAGCAGCAGAACGTTCTACCGCTCTCCTGCAGACGGACCATGAGATCATTTGACCAGTAATGGCATTCAGAAGTGTGTCATCGAGGTGTGGGGATGTCGGGAAATGTGCGCAGTATTTTTAGGCACAAACACATAAATACACACATGCTCAGAAAATGTGATAGCACTATGATGTAAGCAGGCGCGCAGGGATGAAAACAGACACATAAAAATGGCTCGCTGGATTTTTTTTTTTTTTTCGTTACCAAGGAGAACCGGAGAACGTGAACGACTTGTTTGTGGACAAAACAAGTCTCAGCCAGAAGAACCAAGACTGTGAAAGTTAACATTCTAATTATCAAATAAATGAGGAAAGGAAAGGAAGGAAGGGGAACTCCTTGTCATTGTGACATTGTGATTCACACCACTGCACACATAGAAATGTCACCTCTGTATTTAACCCATCATCAAAGTGAACAGTGGTCAGATTTGAGCGTCCGAGGAGCTGTGAGTGGGGACGGTGCCATGCTCAGTGGACCTCAATCGTAACCTTATGGGCAGTTGTTGGATTCGAACCGGGGGCCTTGCAGACTCAAGTCCATTTCCTTACCCACTAGGCCACCAACTGCCTATAAATAAACAATCATTAAATAAAGTAATGATTTCAAAAGTCATTGGATCATTTTCCAGAATCTCTATTCCAGTTGCATTTATACAAAGTGAGTGTCTGTGGTCTAGGAGAAACTAAATGAACCATAACTTATGAACAATTAACAAATACAATTATTCCTACTGGTTCAATAAAAATGTCATGAAGTTTATAACAACTTTTTAACAAATTTTTCTAGACTGAAAAATTGTTATGGGGCAGTGGTGGTCTGGTGGATAAGGAACTGGACTTGGGACGAGCGGGCTCAAGGTTCAAATCCACCAGGTGCTAAGTCACCACTGAGTCCACTGAGCATGGCATCGTCCCCACCCACCACTCACAGCTGCCCACTGTTCACTATGGTTCCTTCCTTTTTTTTTCTGTAGCTCAAAGTCATTGTATCAGACCCTGAAGTAAATTGAACTTGAAATTGAGATCCAAACATTGTGATTTTCCTCCCATTTGAAAATGTATTTCTGGACTGCTGATAAATTCGCTTTAAAACCTGAGTAATTATAGGACCAAACAAACAACCAAATACACGGGTCAACAAGTCATGCTGTGACAACATAAACTCCTCCAGTCCCTTCAAAGAGAAAGTTCATCGATGTCCCAAAATGGGGAAGCCCTACTTAGGGAACACAAGAAGCTTTCAATTAAGTTTTCCACCACCAAAAAAAAAAGAGACAATGAAGGAAAATACTGAGGGATAAAAGATCCTTCAGACTTCAAAAAAAAAGGGCTCAAACCACAAGAAAGTGAGGTCTGAGTGGATAGTGGACATTTCTTCGCCTCATATTCACGAAAAGTTTTTTTAGCAGAGGAAAATGATTTCAGCTGTGTAAATTGACAGCGGCCTTGTAGCTGAAGATGAAGAAGGAGAAGAAGGGGGAAGCCTTGCAGCTCTGCGTCATAATTCCTGCGTGGTAAAAAAAAAAAAAAAAAAAAAAAAGTCCCCGGAGACCTGATCCTTTGGAGAAACTAAACGAAACATCATATGATGAAATGCAACAGTGATAATTGTTACCAAATGAATCTGGTGGATATCAACTTAACTCAACAGCTTTACAGTCAAAAGGGTTTATTTTACCTTCTTTGAAGAAACATATCGACTCTTAAAGAAAATACACGCCGTGCCCTAAACACAGGAGACCAAGAAAAAAAAAAAAAAAAGAAAAGAAGCTGAGGACTTTGAAATGTGTTAAATCCCCTGTTCACTGCGGAGTATAAGGGTTTGCTCCATCAGATTGTTTACACGTGCATGTTATTTGGCCTTCACTCCTGTGGGATTGTTGATACAGTCAGTTCTAAAATGTTATAAGAGGAAATATTCAATGTACAGTCGCAGCGAGGAAAAGTACGCTTTACTACAGACTGTAACCACTGGCTGCAAAGACACGATGTCTTCCAACGTGCAGAGTGGATCGTAGATTGTAAACACAAACTGGTTTGCATGATTACAGGCTCTGGCTAGGATTTTTTTCCCCAACACAACTTGGGCGAACACACACAGTAGAAGTCAGCACAAATAAAACACATGACAGAGCTGGGTAATGGCATGGTAACAAGTCTCTCTTTTTCAATCAAGTGACTCAGAAGTGTGATGGACCCAAATTGGAGGGCAGATGCGAACAGGGAAGGTGGTGAGGATAATGCATGGTTAGCAATAGGAGGATGAACACAGAGAGCGGTCGGACATAATTCCCGGGTTTTGCTGCAGAGAGGGAAGTGGTGGCTTTTGGCTTCTGTGTGCAGAGGTTACAGGGCTGAATGAATGTGGGTGTGTTTGTACACATAGCCATGCCCGCTGCTAGTGTTTGTGACGGAGACATATAAGTGTGTTTTGTGTGCGTACTACGTGTACAATATGTGGCTATATTTGTACTTTACTCATGGGTGGGAATGCAGGGCCCAGAGTCGGAAAGTTACCGTGTCAGTTCAACCAGGCGTACTCCACGACCTGGAACACGTGGAGGACAACGTGGTGTAAAGTGTGAGGCCAAGGCTGGGAGTTGTGGAACACAGTCTATGTGGGCACCAGGAGCTGTTGAGCTACCAACTCCATCACTACCAGAGGGAGAACATTACCAGGGAGGAGGAGGAGGTCAAAATGCATGTCTGCTTTAACAGTTTTTTTGGATGGGACTCTGAGAAAACAAACTCCTGCTTATTTTCCCTGACCACGACAACATCATTTATCATTTGATCATGACTACACAGCCAACATGTCAACATAATAAATCGTTCTGTGTTTCCATGGCAACACAGAAGTCACATACTATCAGCTGTAATATATTTTTATAAGGAACATTAGCGAAGTATGTAGCTTTGGCCCAGAGGCAATGTCTCTGTCACTGGTGTGGACCTCCAGGATTCACCTCTTTGGAAAGATTTATTCCCAGTTAGGGCTGTCAGTGCCTTCTAGTGGGCTAAATAACTGCAAGAAGGTTCACAGGTGGCAGTCATGGGGACTGCTGCCCCTGCAACACCCAGTAAAGAGTAAGCAGATGACAATAGATAGGTGGATTTTTTGCAAATAACATGAGGGGAAAATTACAATTGTTACAATAACTAAATACCATGGCTAGGTTGTATCGATATTTCCTAAGTCCAACCAGATTTAGCAATAACAAAAGAGAATAATGGCAGGGACAAGGACATGTCTAGCTTCTCAGACACTGTCACAACATTGGCAAAATTTTACTACGGACAAATACCCTTCCATATATTTGTGAAATTACCTCTGTGGAGACTTAAGTCTCCACAACCACCAACCAAATTATACTGCATTGTACCAGCCCCTCAAGAACCTTCCTGCAGGTGGGGAGTCCAATGCAAGAGTCTCTAACGGCACTAACTCCAGGAGGTGAACCAATGACAGAGACACACAGGTTCACATTCATTCATTCATTCATTCATTCATTCATTCATTCATCTTGTGCTTGTCCATTGCTATGTCACAGGCACAGCTGGCACCACCCAAATCACATTGCACCATATTGTGAGCCTTCCTGTGGGTGGTGAGCACACAAGAAGTTAGGTGGGTCTGGACGGTGCTATGCTCAGAGCATCTCAGTGTCAACCTGGCAGCTGGTGGAGTCGAACCTGAAGCACTGCGGACCCAAGTCCACTTCCTCAACCACTAGGCCACCACTGCCGACCGGTTAACATCATGGGACCAAACAGAAGGTTCTTGGTCATAGTATGTTTAGAGGAACAGGTTGTGCTCATGTGGCTTTATTACCAACAACACCAGTGTGACTGTTTTTAGATACTTTTAATGGTTTGAATTCACTGAATATGAGTGGACTAGAAGGCAAGGTTCTATATCCTGCACATCAACTATGTTCACACAGCAGTGTGGGAAATGGGGTGACGTGCAGTGTGTGGTCAAACCACAGTGAGGACACCAAGAAGAAAAACGCTTTCAGACAGTTTTGTCGTCCCCTCATTAACTAAAGAATATTGCAGTTTAGTTTTATTGTATAGACTCTATATAATAAAACTTAGGATACCTTAAATAAATAGAATGAATAAAGAAATGTGAGACTACCTCGCAGCTGAGTATTTAATTTTTGTATAAGGTCCAATTCTAATTCTGTATCAACCTTAAAGCACACTCTACACTACACTCTGTCCAGAATTTGTGGGCCATGCTTCCTTCACAGCCACTGGTGTAACCGGGTCTAATGCTCCCCTTCCTGACTGTACACCATGACCTTGAACAACAGAGCTACAGTACATTGTTAAATTCCATCTCAGAAAAGTCCCGGCACAACCGTTGCCATGGTGACTGATCAATACATTCTTTCCCCACTTACATCAAATGAGTAAATGAAGGACTATGATGAAAACAGATGAGGTACCCAGGGAGAAATTTGGACGCGGTCGCAAAGAGTGTGGTATGTGTTGGTTACACATCTCGCCCAGTAGACTAAAGCCCATCTGCCTCCCTGCTCCGATGCACACTCCCTGTCTATGACACTTTTACTAAGTGAATGAAATGCACCGTCTGAAGTGGCGTCTCCTCTGCCTTTGTTGTCCACCTTAAATTTTTTTCCACCCTTTTTCTGCACTTTACGTCCTGTGTCAGCGCGATCCCAGCTGCACAAAGCATTAGGCACCACTTTTATCTCCCTCATTACATGTGTTTGCCAGCTCCATATCTGCCCGGTCGCGCAACTGCTGCCTCTCTCACATACACTCACGCTGTGGGGCTGCGGTTTCCCGGCAGTTATGACACAATCCAGATTCCCTAAGTTGCCTATAGCAGGGAAATGTGTTTTGCACCGAGCTATTTCCCTCAGAAGTCCAGATTTTCCCTGCCTTGCAGCTTTGATCCACATGGCACGGGAGGCTTGTGTCAACAGTTTTGTGTTTCAGCTGTAGGCCCTGGCAGTGCCCTGAGGTGTCACTCACTGCCCTCTTTCATTACAGGGGCAGCGTCGCCGCAGTGTAGCACTATCATTGGCAACACTTTCAAAATCCGCAAAAAGCGGCGTGAGGGCACAGATGTGCACCCACGTTTAGACACGGACACACACCACGCTCTTGAGAAAAGTTTTATTTTGGTGGCGCCATAATTAGCCGTGTCACCTATCAAACCTAGTGGAGCTCTGATACTGCAAGTCTGCAGTGTTGGTGTGTGTGTGAGAACGAGCGAGGAAACGAGAGAAAAAGAGACGGAGATATTTTAACGCAGTGTGATGGAGGTGGTGAATGTGATAAGATTTATGGAGAGTAGACAGTGGGAGGTAAATCCGAGTGGTATGTGGTCCAACTGCTGCCAATTTTAAAGCTATACATCCATTTGTGTTGACATTAACAACACACCTGCCTCTGTGGTAAACATGCTGTAGCTGCAGCAACAGACTCATACAGCACATGATTGTTACAACAATGCACCAGATGTTCCTAAAACTATGCCTCGGGACGTCGTTGCACCATGCACTGAATATCATGGGTGCTGGGTGGAGCTGCAGACCTGAATGAATAGATAGATGGATGTTGTTCTCATACCTTTTATTAGATAAATGTATATATGACAAATTGTTCATTGTCATTGTACTTTTGTACTCATTTTGTCCATCCAGGGAGTGGATCCCTCTCCTGTGGTTCTCCCTGCAATTTATAGCAGTTTTATTTTCCCTGTTAAAAGGGTTTTTTTTCCCCTCATTAGTTTTTTCCTTATCCTCTTTACAAATCTGATTTGTAAATGTGGAATACATGAATAAAATTGGATTGATTGAGTACCTTTTGTATAATGCCAGATCACTAAAAATGTTAGTGTAGAAAGGGTAAGGTAGATGATTCACACACAAAAATTAATTTTACATTGAAAAATAGCATAAATGGACAGTGCGAGACTTTTACTTGGTTTAAAAATATCATGAGAATTTGCATAACTTTTAATATGGCATTTGAAGTAAAAGAAATATTTGCTTCTTTACTAGTTAACCAAGATAAAGAAATGTATGAAAAAACACACTTTCTCTTTTTCTTACCCTGTGAGTTAATTTGCTTCCATTACACTATGACCTACTGTGAATTTTTCCTTATAATAAATCCATAAATAAAAGCAGCTGCTAAATGTATTGTAATGCAATGCAATGAGAGAAAAATGTATTTTTCTATTCTTACTGGTAGATGTCTTTACGCAGCACAGTGCGGCTCAGTGGGTTGTCGGCCTGTGGAGCCATGCTGAGGGATCCCATCTTTAATACCAGGGTGTCCTCTTGTTTCACGGGAGGATCTATGAGAACATGGGTACCACACACAGTCACAAACACACACAGGGACTCAAAAAAAAAAAAAACTACAAAAAGACAAAAAAGCATGCATCTGTTAAGGCCTCCACAAATATTTTATCTTCTGTAGGAGTGTATAAATAACTGCGGTTGACTCTTTACTCCTACAAATATTTTTTCTAGAGTTTATTTCTTGGCATGAACACCACAATAATTTGGCGGTTCTCTTATGTCGTGTCAACCGTGACCAGGACTTTTCATGCAGGCACCACAGACCTGACGAGTCCCAAACAGAGTCTGTGACATAACAATGGTCGTATTGTTGCTAACTGCTGCCATGTGTATCCAGTTGGAGGTTCAAACGGAGACAAGTGAATCCCTGACCTGTTGTCAATTGTTTGTCTTGTGCCCCAGGACAGAAGACCCTGATCACGCTGGTGTTGATGTAGATGAGCGGCAAACAGCGAGAAGTCAGGGTGTGGCTTCTCATTGGCTGGCCTGCAGACTTCCCACGTTCTCTATAGCGTCTCGGTACGGTGGCCTGAGAAGCATTTCCAGTATAAAGTATGAGCTATCTTGACCAATCTAGGTCACACAGTAGAGCAAATCTTTGCTTAGCAATATGTTTTTAAGCAGAAGACACTCCTTACCTGAAATACCCCTGCTACGGTGGCCAGTAGAGGACAGGACAGAACCACGTCAAAAGGCTGTGCAGTCAGCAGGATTTCTCTGAGGAACTGGGGCGAGCTGTCAGCCAGCGGATCAGCGGTCATCCTCTGGCTGGCCGAAGTGGCACAGCCGCGTGACGGCCGCTCAGAACGTGTGGTGAGTTTGTGACGGACATTTTTGGTAACAGCCTGAGTGTATGTGATGGACAGGAAGCCATGCTGTTGGTGAGACCCTTCCAAGACTTTAGCTGCTGTCTGATTATTGACACAAGACAAACAGAAGCTTCATGAGACGCAACAAACGTCAAATCGTCAATGACAGAAAAAGGGATTTTAACAAATGTCTCTAGAGTAAAGGGTTAGTCTGGCAATGGATAACTGCAAAATAACAATGGCCAGATCCTTATAAAATATAGAAAGTTTTCATTTGCACCCCATGAATTTGGCAACACTCACTTTAGAAGTTAGACAAATTAATTACAATTTAGGACTACTTTACAAGCTGGAGAAGTACAGCACACAATTGTTTCACCCCAAAGCAAGATAATTTAATAATTGAACCCATTAGCAGTGATTTTGAGTAATTATTAGAATAAAACTGCCTCAATTTGCAAAGTAGAAAGATAGATAAATAGAAAATGTCAAATAATCATTCCACTCCTATGTCAATGTCTGGTTAAACGCTGACATTTGCCTCTGCACCCAGTAACAAAGGACTTAATAGATATTTATTAAGCCATTAACTGATAAACATCTTTAATGGTTTCTAATAGTTGTTCCATAAACACCTAAAGACTAAATGGTAACAACGGACACAGATTATTTCCTGAACCGAGAGAAAGGAAAGGTTTCTGGCCACTGTTGATGGGGGATCAGCAGAATCAACTTCAGAACATAAAAAAAAAAAAAGAACCAGATTCTTACAGAAGGGAAAAAGCCAGAAAAGTGGCTGAAAGAGTCTTGCTTGCTGACTGGTCGAACCAACACCGTGCGTCTGTTCAGCTTGTCAGTGCAAGAGAGCACCACTCCTCCACAGATGCCTGAGCTCCGAACACCACCCTCCATACTGGAGGTGAGGAGAGGGAAAGATGAGAAGGGGGAAGAGGGAAAACAGATGCCGAGAGTGACAGAGAAGGCATGGAAGTCACAGGGGAAAAAAAGAGGGGAAATAAAAGGAACGCAGACAGAAAAGGACAAAGAAAATAATGAAAATCAAGGATGATTTTGGCAAATTAATTTGAGATTATATCAAATCAAAGAGGTAGCACCAGTCTAACAGCTGACTGATGATCTTATAAAGTTCACTAGCAACATCACAACAGTTTTGAGAAAAGGACAAAAATCATATTTAACTGTGCTCTTAGGGGAATTAAATCAACTTAATATTATCTTAAAAATACTTTTTTATACTAGATACATATAAGATCATCATCAGGACAGAAATCAATCAACAAGAGAAAACATACAGTGTAGTCTGAAAAGTCTGAAATCACCATTTCCCAAATACAGGTATAATTCAAATGACACCAGACGAACCATAAACACACAAGATAAGCTGTCACCGCATCGAATTGTCTCAATTACGTCGCCAACTGGAATCACTGGAGAGACCGGGCAATAAAATAGAATTTGAATGTTTCATGTTGTAATTTTGATGCCCAGAAATGAAGCCAAAATCCACTTTTATCTCCGGTCTCTCCAGTATCATCAGAGATGAGGCGGTGATTAAGAGCAGCAGAATGACACTGAGACTCGATGCTGCTCTGACTGCTGTGGAGCAGACAGACGCCTCACCGCTGCTGTCTCTTTGCACTGTAGAATGAGTCCTTCATATTGGCCAGAGTGCCAGTCCTGCCCTGGGCTGCAGAGACACACAAGGCCAAACTGAAATGGGGCATCTGGTAGCGCTCACACTTTCTGTTAAAGCACCTGATAATATCTCATTAATGGCATAAGTGCTTAGGAGCACATTTAGATAAGAAAACCACAGAGTAATAGTGACCTTTTCATTAGTCGGTAGCCTGTTGGCTTCCTCTGACACCTGCAGAAACGGTTACTATATTGTATTTGCAGCCAAAAAAGGCCATAATAATAAAAAATAAAAAAAAAACAAGGACTCCAAGTTGTTTCCCTAGAAAAGAGACAATGCAAGGTTCATGTAGGGTTAAAGATCAATGGTACAGACGGGACTTGTAAACCTGAGGAAAAAGAAAGCAATTAGTTGTTTGTTTATTGACCTTAAAACTGAAAGTTGTTGAAAATGAAGGCTGGTCTGAATGATTTATGGAAGGAAATCAAACTTCTTGTCATGGTGATCCACACAACTGCAAAAATGAAATGTCACATCTGTATTTAACCCATCACCAATTTGAGCTGTGGGTGGGTTAACTTGGCGGTAGGGGGTTCGAACTGGGGACATTGCTTCCTTAACCATCAGGCCACCAACTGCCTCATTAGGCCTATTATTAGGTTCTATCTTATACTGATCTATGTCTGAAATCTAATGGAAAAACTTGACTGCATCAGAAATGTAAGATATTAACAATATTGACCAAAAATAAAACAATAACACTTTGATTTGAAGCTGCTAATCTGTAGAAGTACCGCATTTTAAGGTAAGTCATAGAGAGTGCAAAGGGAATATTTGGACTTTTGTGACATTCAAGACAATAAAACACAAATACGTACAGTATATAACAAGGTTTTGGACACACCTTCTCCCTCAAAAAAGTGTGCAATAACTGAAAATGTGTCTTCTTCTATGTAGTCCTCTATGCTATGAATACTTTGCACAGTCTTAGCATTTATTGATGGGCTTCAAGAGGTGGTTACCTGCAAGAATCTTGAAGTTCGAGTTCCCAAACCAACTGGATTGGGTTGAGGTAGAACCAAATCCACAGATGATTTTTACATTTGCAATGTAGTCATGAAAAAAAAATCCATATCCTACTGTACATCAATCATCTACAGTGTCAACAGTCATGAAAATAATGAAAATGCATTGATTGAGAAGTTGTATTCACACACAAGCAGGAACCTGCACCACGATCCGACAAGAGTTTCTAGTTGGCTGGTGCATGTGTGTTTCATGCCTGGTTTTGTTGTGTGTGTGTGTGTGTGTGTGCGTCAGTTCTTAATGTGTGTGTCTGTGCGTGCGTACGTTTCATGCATCGTTATCATATGTGTGTACGTCAGCTCTTTATTTGAGAGCGTGTGTGTGTGTGTGTGTGTGTGTGTGTCAGTGCGAATATCTTTGTAATCTCCCCACACGGCTGTAAGTGTGACTAATACACATGGACCCCCCACAGATGACTGTTCCTCCATTCTCTCTTCGCTTCCATCCAGTTACCAGTCGCTCACGGCCATTTGCAAAACAGCTGGAAGAAATCAGCTTCAATTTGTGTGAGGTGCTTGTTGGAGTGACTAAGGCTGCACTGTCACTAGCTTCCCTTCCACTCACTCTCTCCCTGTGTCTCTCTCCCTCTCTCTCTTTCTCTCAAGCTGGGAAACATCCCTGCTCTCCAGAGTTCTTTAAAGAACACCTTTACAAGAACAGAAAGTGACGGTCGGAATATGTCCAGAGTTAGGAAAAGAGGAGAAACGCTGCCCTGCAGCAGCCATGTTCAAAGTCTGATCCTAGGTCTAATCATTGCCAGTAGTCTGCCTTAATACAACCTGAAAGCTTTGCCTTGAAATTATTTACTTTTAGGCCTGGGAACCAGGTTTGCTCTTCCCTGAAAAAAGACTATGTACCATAATTTCCAGACTGTGAGCCGCACCTGACTATAAGCCACACCCAACACAATTTTTTAAAGGAAAAAAAATAAAAAATCTACATAATATAAGCCACACCGGACTATATTTTTCATAATGAGGGTCAGTTTATGCTAATTTTATTCATTCTTCTTCTTCCATGATGGTTGTGACTTGCGTCTTCCTCGACACCACCTGTCTCACTCTTACCTTTTCTGCTCGAGCAGTTGGAAAAAATGCATACATTAGCCACATCTCTGCATTAGCAGGGTTGAAATTGTGTGACAAAAGTTGCTGAAATTCTGCTATATACTTTTGAAGACTTTAGCTATTTAAGAAAGAAAATGATCATTTTTAACATAATTTTAACATTGACATCAGCATTAGAAAATAGTTTAACTACATCTGAGATGCTGTGTAAGATGTTTTTTTTTCTAAATCTAACACTTGGCTATTAAGTCGTGACATAAAATTACACTTTAAGTCCCTTATTGGGGTTTTGTTATATTTAGGGTTGTTCTGATAAATATTTTTATGATTCCTGTGCTACTGGTTATCCTTTATTGGATATATTGACAAAAAAGAAATAATCTCAGTTACATGGCCACATGTAAAAGTTATTTTAAATAATGCTTTTGTATCATCATTCAACATTGTTCCCTGTGTAAATCTCTTTCATTTTTATTTATTGTTTTGTTCATCCTTTTTGAGTAATGTTTTGATAACTTTCCGTTTTGCCAGTTTGATGTTGTTGTTGTTGTCAAACTGTCTGGCTTGTTCAAGACCTGAATAAATTACCACCCCTGCTTGTAGAAACATTTGGTCCCTACTGGCCAGGACTGGTTTATTTTTATGTCCAAATACTGTATCACTGCCCTTTATCTAATGTTCACATCTCAATTTCTTTCCATGACAGTGGAGAAAAATATTTTCCTGTAATCACTTTTCTTAGCCGTTTCACCCTTTTTAGGTCTCTTCTCATATTTGTTATATAATTAAGCATTTAATTCCTTATTTACTTTACTGCCTTTGCTTTTCTCATCAAACTTTCCATTTGTTTTCCATAAATGAGATTCAGCTCAAGCCAGTTGAAACATTTTCTCTGTCAGACTGGCTTTAATCGAACCCAGGGCACATAAATAACCTGGGCTGGGTGATGAAACACCTAACAATTATCTGTTCAGGATGATTAATATGGACTCCAACCTCTGAGGACTCTCTTGTGAATGTGGATGATAGAGATTAGAGTGGGCCTGGAGCCCAGAGGTCTTCCACTGTGTCCTAAACAGCCATGACTGTAACCTGGCTCCAGTGATGGAGCGCTTTTCCCTGCCAGAACTTTGGTTGGTTGAAAGTGTGTTGAGAACACATTGTTAAATGCACATTAAACTGAAATAACCTAGAAATTAGAAAATTGAGCCATTATCTATTTAGGACGGCATAGAGGTCTACTAAAGAGATTAAGGTTGGCTGCGTCTCAGAAGCAATTGGACACACACCTGCGAGAGCAGAGCAGCGTGATGTGACCCACAACACCTCGGTGCCTTAAAATTGTCTAATCACAGACATTATCCTGGCTCGCGGTGGTACAGCATACGGCGTGAACACACATGTGGCCTGACAGACTGTAAATCAGATAAATACAGTCAAACAGGGAGGGAGGGCTTTGTGAGGAATTGCCTGTAAGACCTGGTGCAGATGATTATAATCTGAATCCCATTTTTTTTATTAACAAATCAACGGTCACACTCTCAGTTGCAATCCCTACAACTGAATACAGGTGTAGGAAAATGGACACGGACAAATCCAGGAGGGCGGTTCTGCTCAGAACATGTCCAGACGCAGACTCTGATCTGGAAACACTGGGAAACACTCTGTGGGAACTACATGGCGAGGCAGTAGATCACTGTTTCATTATCTCCTCAGATTAGGACGTGGAGAATTGTCTCCCGCTAAGTGGTCTCTTCCCAACTGAACAAGACCTCAGGCACGTACACACAGCGCTCTTGGAGCTGCTATCTCCAGTGCAGATGTGTGTGATCAGGCCAGAGAGTCAAAAATCCAGGGTGGAACCAGGGATTTTAATATTGGAAATAATGTCATAATAATTAAGTGTGTATGGGGCTTTAGACACCACTGCAGTATCACTGTGCTTTACCGGTTACTTCTATCATTTCAGAACCCAGAGTTAAATTACAGCATCTTGACTTAAGTTGATGCGGGGAGAGATTACCGAGAGGACGCAGTGGAACATCGCCCAGTGGTTTTCTTCCCCTAACAACGTGTTAATGTTTCTGTGAATGGATTCAGACACCGCAGCCTGAAGGAAAACCCTGATGGACTGTGAGTAAGGACTGGATCAGCCAGGAATCTGTTGAACTGTCCCTCTAAGTCTGTGGGTCCATGTGTCCGTCCGTGTGTCTGTTGATCTGTGGTCACCACCACAGCAGCTGTCTAAAGGGATGATGACGCTGAGGTGATAATCCGAAAAATCACCCATTTGAGCAGGAGGGGAAACACGCCGAGTGTTAGTGGTATTTGTGGTTAAATGTGCATTTGTGTGTGTCTGAGTGGGTGTGGATGACTCTATGATAGCAGGAGAACCCTATGCATATCATGGTTAAAATTAGTAATATATAGTCCCCACTCTTTGCCATTTATTTACTGACACAACCCATACATTTTACATTGTCTAGATCACGGGTCTCAAACATAAAGCCCGTGGGCCATTTGCAGCCTGTGGGGCGATATTTTGCGGCCCCAACCTTGAGTTTACTTTATAATACAAGAAACCTACTGTGTCCAGTTGCTTTCAAAGTAACTAATTTTGGATTGAATTACCTGGATGACTGAGAATCTACACAGACATGTTATTTTTTATTGTATTTAATAGATTTTTTTCTCCACATTTGTGGTAAATCCTATAGTTCTCAAAACTCTGATCCACAGTCTCCTTCTGGTTCAGTGTTGTATTACACAGAATCTATGGGAAACTGTTTTTTTTATTACTTTTGTATTGAACACTGAAAGCTGACGCGGCCCTTCGGTAACACGAAAGTATGGGCGGTGGTCCCTCAACTTATTTGAGTTTGAGACCCCTGATCTAGATTAGGACTCATCTCATTTAAAAAAAAAAGTGATTTGGTCACGGTTGACCAAGCCACTGCCCCAGTCTAAATTTGATATGACATTGTAAATTAAAAAGGAATTATACTCTGAATCAAATATAAGTCCAAACATATGCTCAGATGAACTGATGAGTCAAGACCTTGAATAACGCAGCATCATCTGTAATCTGTTATTCTGAGATTCATGTACTATTCATGTACTGTTCATAGGTGTGTGCACATGGACTCTACCTGCATCTGTAGTGGTCAATGTTGAAACTTCCCACTTTACATTTGATCTTTGTATAAACGTCCTGAACATCCACGGAGGCACTCAGGTCTTCAAGTTCCCCGATGACACAGATCTCTGAAAGAGACAAAGAAAAAAAAAAAAAAAGGAAAAACCATGTTTTACTGCAACAACCTAACAGTTTTCACATAGTTTTACATTGTGATGGAAAAAAAATTTCTGAAAGTACATAGACATATATATGATGTCGATGGTTACAGAGATATGTTTTTAGGAGAAGGTGAAGAAGATAGGTAGGTAGGTAGGTAGGTAGGTAGGTAGATTAATGTAGATACAGATAGATTATTAATCCCTCAGGAGTATCCCTCGCAATGCTATAGCTTATTTACAATAAAAAAGAGAGTTAACATTATTTGTTTAGTATAAGCAGGGTTGGGACAAACATGTTACTTATAACGGCGTTACGTAACAAAACTACTTTTCTCGGTAACTATTAACGTAGTGCGTGTTACTTTCGCGTGAAACGGCACGTTACTTGTTACTATCAGTGGTCCAGATGAACTGAATCTCTCCGTCCAAGACAGAGGAGTACATGGCAGCTAAGGCTGTCTGCTGACTGTCATTGTGTGTGTGTGGTAACTTTCACCGTCGTGGGTGAAAGATGGCCGTGCACTAAGTAAATCATTGCGTTGAAAAGGGGCGATGATTGGTTGACATAGGTTAACATTTCAGGCTAAGCCAATCAGAAAGAGACCTGGGCGGGTCTTCTTGCCTTATAGGGAAACAATCTCACACACGTGACGCAGTACAGCAGCACACACCCACAAGCAAGACGACGGCAAGTGGCAAGTTGAGGTTACAATAAAAATGTCTGTCAAAATGTCTAAACATCGATTTTGTTTTTATTGTACTGTAATGTACAGCGAACCTATAACTTATTACCAGACTCTAATTGTAGCGCTTCTCCCTGCAGCTTCACCCTCACATCCACACAGCTCTAACCACGCCTCCCCACACTTTAACCCTATAACTCCTTGTTTAAAACCTTATAACCATTACAGTCCCATTAGATTTGATTATGATAGTTGCTACAGAGCACAACACTAAAAGGTTTAATGTGTTTTTAGAGTAAAAAAAAGTAACTAGTTACCTTTATAATTTAGTAACTAGTAATGTAACTAGTTATTTTTTTCAGAGCAGTAAACCGTAAAGTAACAAGTTACATTTTTAAAGTAACTTGCACCCAACACTGAGTATAAGCTATATGACAATGCAATATCATGATACAATAATCAATCACAGTATAATACTATCCAGTCTAAATTATGACACACTCACTACAATTATCTACAGTGAGCGAAAAACAACAAATGTTGCCTAATCTTAAGATTGTACAGCTGCTCTTGCTTAAAGCTTATTTTCATGTGGCCTGTAATATAATATTGGTCTAACTTTGGTTTTAGTAAACATTTGCAATCCATACTAACCTGCTATAAACTGTCAGACATAATACAAGTGTGATGGATTTCTGTAAAGCTAAATTAATCAAATTAAGACATTGACAAATAAACAAAAACCATTGCACAGAGGCGGCAGTGGTGGACTGACAGTTAGGGAGGTTTCAGATTTTAGTCCACCAACGGAACCAGGTTGCCACTGAGGTGCTCTGAAATAGCACCGTCCCAACCCACATCAGTTTTTTTCTCCCTTTTGGAGCAGTTGGTGGCCTAGTGGTTAAGGAAGCGGACTTGGATCCACAAATCCGTGGTTCAAATTCCTCTACTGCCAGGGGGTGGCAGTATGTTCAGGGCACCTATCGCTGAGGAGCCTTGAACATGGTCCCCACACACTGCTCCTCAGGTGCTTAAGGATACACCAGAGGGATTAATAGAGTTGTAAAAAATATATACTTCCAGTGGCTATAGAGCGATGTGATTTGGGTGGCAGTAGTGGAGACTGCTGTATGAAGATGAATACCTTGATAAATTGCAAAGACACTGAAGTGTAACATGTAACCTCGGAGCAACAAGTTGATTTTGCACCGAACTAGTCAAAAGTCTGCATGCAATGTAGTGTATACACATCAATGCACAAACACATTATCATATTGATAAATGTGTGTGGTTAACTTCACAGTGAGTGAGCTTTAAAAAAAAAAAAGCAGGTACTGTACTCAGTTTAAAACTATGCACATGAGCTGAACAGTTGATGTTTCCTCATTGTTTCCACTGAGAGAATTCCACCAACACAGCGGAGCTCGGGAAAATAGATTTCATGCGTATTAAGCGATGGTTACTGTTCTAGTTTGGCCGTGTGTCCTTTCTGAGAAACACAGAGGTTCCTAATGGATTATTAACAATGCAACACAAGTCTAGTCGGCTTTATTGTGGATACCGGGTGGAAACAACTCTCCGAAGTTGTTGTATACCCCGACACGCGTGGTCTCCACCACAGTGTTGATATTGATGTATGACTCCACTAAACCCACTCTGGAAGAATATTGGAAACCCTTAGTCCGATTCATCTTGAATGGCTCATCTTGAAAGAAACACAAGTTCACCACTGATTTGTGCCGTGAGCAAAGCCTGCAGAGAATCAAGCTTGGGTTTCTGTCTCCAAACTTCCAACGTTTAATACCATAACAGTGCAGCCTAGAACTAATAAATCTGAAAAGGACTTCTCCCTATTTTTTCAGATCAGACAAGAATCTCACTTCCTTTGTGGTTGAAAAACACATTACATCATCGCAGATTGCCCTCATTCGCGCTCTAAGTGTGGCTTACTTATCGTCAGGGGTGCATGCGTAGTGTGATATTGGGTATCTGTGCGTCTGACTTGTTCCTTTCTTCAATGAAATGTTTTAATACGTTGGAAAGAAAAGAGAAGCAAACAGGAAAATCCGACTATTAGTTCATCCTACAGCTCAGATGGTGCACATTAAGCCCGAATCCAAAGTAAAGCCTATCTGGGATGTTGTCAAAGTCAAACCATCTCTGTGAGGTCCTCCAAAACATTCCTTTTTAACTCTCAGAGACCTTAAGTCGGGTAATCTGGTTGGCAGATGCTAAATATTACAGTCACCAATTAAAGGTAAAACTAGCTTTTCACCACCCCAGTAAATCTATCAGGGTCAACATGAGGTTCACTCAGGACACATGGGAGATGTTGTTTTATTTTTTTTTTCTCTACAAATCATCTCCTCTTCTCCTAATGTTACACTTCTGGGTGACAGATAGTTTATATCACAATGTTGAAGAAGTGTTGGATAAATGCAGAGATGGAAAGATTTATTTCAACTGCGAGTGTTAACTCTCTATCTTGAAATGTGCGTGCTTAGTTCCATGTCACACGTTTCATGCACCTGTTAGCGTTGCAAAGCACTAAGGAAGGGTATTATAAAGTTTTATTTGGTAGCAAAACAAAACAAACTATTTCAGGCTTTGGAAATAGTAGCCACATGTCTCTGTGTTTCCTAACTTTGAGTTTTAAAGGCTGCAGTTCTGCTTTGGGGCTTTAATGAACTGGCCGTCGAACAAAAAGCTGCATTTTAATTAAATTCCTAAAAGGCACAATGTTCTACTTCAATTTTCCTAATGGTCATTAAAATTCTAAAGTTCTGAATCTCTACCTGTTGTTTACCTACCAAACCACACAAAATTTAATGGACACAGTAGGTTTCTTGAAGACGTTTCACCTCTCCGAACCGAAGGAGCCTCTTGAATGAGAGGTGAAACGTCTTCAAGACACCTATGTCCTATCGTCCAAAATATTTCTAAACTTAAAAATGTGAGTCTCATGGCAGAGGCAGTAGGCATTTGTGTGTGCGCTTAGTGTTTTTACCTGTTTTTTTGACTGTTGATTCAGGGGCAAACAGCTTGACCGTGACTTTCGGTAACATCCACTGCATCCACATGCTGACTTTTCCGCTAGTCCCACCAATGCTGCTGGTTTTCTGCTCCAAAGTCACCGTCTCAGAGAATGGACTGTTGTCTGCAGCTGGCACTGAGTCTCCCTGTGAAGACAACAAGATTGGATCAGTTTGAGGTGTTTCATCAGATTCAGATTCAGATTTTAAAAGATTAAATTCCTTTTTTGTCATTGTGACGTTGTGATTCACACACAACGAAATTTGGCCTTTGCATTTAACCCATCATCAAAGTGAGCAGTGGGCAGCTAATAAGCGCCCACTGAGCAGTGCGTAGGGACGATACAATGCTCAGGGCATCTCAGTGGTAATTTGGCGGTAGTGGGATTTGAACCGGGGACCTTGCGAACCCAAGTCCGCTTCCTTAACCACTAGGCCACTGCCCTGAGATGTCCTTAATTAAGCCCCAAAAGGAAAGGAAGGAAAGAAAACTCCTTGTAATTGTGACATTGAGATTCACACCACAGCAAACAACAAAATGTCAACTCTGCATTTGACCTATCACCAAAAGTGGACAGTGGACAGCTTTGAGCGAGAGTGAGTGGGGACGTTGCCCTGCTCACTGGACCTCAGTCGCAAACTGACATTTGGTGGATCCGAACTTTGAACCCTCCGGACCCTAGTCCGGTTCCTTAACCACAAGGCCACCACTGCCCCGATAGTTTTTTTTCTTGTGGCTGGTGTGGAGTTCGAATCCACACTCACAGACTCTCCAGCTTATGTCACTACCGCTGAGCCAACCACCAAAAAGAGACATGCTGTTTTATTTTGACGGAAGGCATTGGAAGAAAGTTTTAAGGTGAACATTTCCATGTGTTAATATGTTATTTCATTAGTTATTTAATTGTACAATCCAGAATGATTTTCAAGCATGTATCTAAAAGTATCTTTCATATTATCCAAAGACTAGAAGTCTGTAAAATTCCCCAAAACTTTAGAATTTGTAAGTTGCCAACACGTTGGGTGAATCTAACACAAAGATAACAGTGTTCCTCTTTGAACTGTCACATACATTAAGTTTTTCAAAAGAAAATGGTTACATTGCATAATTTATTGTTTACCAGTATTTTTGTTTGCATCTGTTTGCCCTTCTGCACGTTCAACCATGTGTTCTACAAATGCTCTCTTATGTTTGGAAGTGTTGTCCCATAGCATGTAGCCATAACAAAGAAACCACCCGTGATCGAGCCCTTTGGAGAGTAAATGACATCAGTGTCTGGTGAGCAGCTCTCAAATCAGTGATGAGCAAAAGTGGGGGAAAAAAAAAAAAAAAAGACCATTGTCTGGGGCTGTCACTGGCATTCACCCCAATCTAAGCCACCAGCATCCACACGGCCCGCTTTCACTCATCTGTGCCAGGACACAAATGTCTTGCAGCCTGGGAGAGAATGAGAAGTGAAGAACCGGAGATGGGTGGTGAGATGTGTGTGTGTGTGTGTGTGTGTGTGTGGGGGGGGGGGGGGGGGGGGGGTGGGGGGGGGGGGGGGGGTGGAGGTGGAAGCAGGCAGGATGCGGCAAAGAAGGCAGCCTTCTGTGAGCTCTCATCTCATTACTGGAGGTTTGGCGCAGCACAAGGGACATTTTATTATTTGTCTCTCACTCACTTCCTGGTAATCTGTTTTCCAAATATATATCTCCCTAGTTGATTCAGACAATATGGCACTTTGCAGCTCCGTAGTCGCAGGATTTCACTTTTTCCACAGTGTCTACCATGGCAGTGTGGTAATGATAGATTGTGTCATGGTTATCGGGCTGGCTGTGGTTGGTGAGGTGGTTATCAACCATCTCAATTAGAAAGCACACAGCTGCTGGGCTGATTACAGTGTCCTAAAGAGGATCCAGATGAGGGAGTTCTGTCCCCCTTTTCCACAACAGGGGGGGGAGTAATGAAGGCCTCACACTAGACTGCACATTTGATTCATTTGTCTCGCTGAGGATGGATGACAGCAGTGGGTAATAATGAATGGCAATAATATGAATATGTTGTAAGGTTGAAAACCCAAGAACCTTAAAAATAAGGTCAACAGTCAGGGAAACACCACAAGTTCTGTCTGCCTCTCTCTCTCTCTCTGTCTGTCTGTCTGCATCTCTGTCTGTTTGTCTGCCTGTCTAGCATGATTAAGTTGGATTTTATGATCAAAAGCTTTCCTTAGTCCTTTTATTTTTGCTTCAACAACTGCAGCAAGACTATATTAATTAAAACATTTCATCATTTTAGAAAAAAAGGCTTATATGAAATATCTGTTCTCCAGGTACAAAAATTGCATTTTTTTTTAACATTTTTTATATTCATGAATATAACCCAATTGATAGTAGACAACAGATATGAGTTTTTTCAGATGAGACTAATGTCATTTAATCATCCATCTTCATCCTCTTATCCGTTACTAGGTCGCATGAGAGCAATCTCCACGATTGCCACCCAAATCACACTGCACCATACAGGGAACCTTCCTGCGGTTGCTGAGCCCACTATAGTTGGGGAAGATGATATGCCCAGAACACCTCAGTGGCAACCTGGCAACTAGGGGATTCCAACCTGAAGGCTGGTAGACCCATTTTCTTAACCATTTCCTTCCTTAACCACCGCTGCCTTAAGTTAAAAAAAGATTAAATATTTAAACTGTATATAGTACACATGAATCTAAATCTTGGGGGGAAGAGAGTAAATAATATAAAGCCAACTCTAAGGTGGACATTGGTGAGTGATGTCCTGGTGTCAACTGTTGTTTGAAAACCAATTGTTCTTAAGATGCGGTAAAAACAACAATCTCTCTCCAAGACTGTCTGTCTCTCTCTCACACACACACACACACTCTTCCTTAGTACGTGTGTGTGGTTTGGACAATTTAGTTTACAGTTCTGGCCACTTGGAAGGATTAGGCTCCGTAATGTCATGTGTGGAAACAGGAGCCAGCCGCTGGAGCAGTGGGAAACCCACGGTGTGCTGAAGAGCGGTTACACTGGTGCATCCAACACGTGACTCTTTCTATTTCCTATCCAGAGTTTTAAAACTTCTAAGTTCCCTTCCCTTGTGAATGACTTTTAACCACTGAGGCTGTACTTCATTTTTACCACTGAAGTGTCCAACACACACTATCTGTTCTGAAAAAATAAATTCAAGGGGCTAAGAAATATTTGTCTGTGACACTTCCTTTTCAAAAGTCCTACAAAAAGAATATTCATCGAACAAATGAACAACCCATGTCACCATGACCACTTTAACCCAGGTGCCAACACAGAGCACCAGTGCATCAGGGCCTGGTCACCTTCTTTGTTTGCTATAATTATTATCTTTTCAATTATTCAGCCACAAAGAGGATAAATAACAACATTCTGCTGAAGTGTCCAATGGAAATTAACTACTGAATGAGACAAACATCTTCTAGAAACCAAACCAGTGGAGTCGACTCAGGCTAAACCTAAAAATGCAATTTTCCTACTATTAGAAAAACAATTAAAAAAAAATGAAATTGAAATGTGCAAATTGTTGTCCACCGTGAGAGGACAAACTTCACGATGGGAACCACTGCCTGTGGCAAAAAAATAAAGGGAAAAGTCTTTAGTTGACATTGTCTGATCTGAATTAAAATGAAACATGTTCAGTTGTCAAATTAGTCGATTTTACTAAAGAATAAGAGTCTTTCTTTGCACTCTTGAGACGTCTTGTGCCTAGAGATTGTACTTCAACAGATAATGTCCAGATCAGGGGTGTCCAATAGGTAGATCCTGAGCAATTACATAAAATAAATATTAGTATAATAAAAACAAGGGCTGTTATTTTATTTCAAGATGCTAATCACTGGGCTAAAGTGAGAGTATAAAAAGTAATGAGTCAGACCTTATAAAATTAATTTTATGTTAATGTAGAGAGTAAGGTATCCAGTTTATATGGCTAAATATATTTAGAATTTTCAATCTAGGTAGATCACTTCAGTCTGAGAAGTAGCTCACAAGACAAAAAAAGTGTGGACACCCCTGGTCCAGATCAATAAAAAAGAAAATATGACAATGAATGAACGTGTAGATTCTCAGTCATCCAGGTAGTTCAATCCAAAATTAGTTACTTCGAAAGCAACTGGACATAGTAGGTTTCTTGAAGACGTTTCACCTCT
>JAFBJS010005680.1:269252-294002 GCA_016785265.1 Paraplagusia blochii | reverse complement strand
TCTTCAGTTCTAATAAAGAACTGAAGAAGCCTCTTGGATGAGAGGTGAAACGTCTTCAAGAAACCTACTATGTTCAGTTGCTTTCGAAGTAACTAATTTTGGACAATGAATGAAGTCTTTTCTACACAGACTTCTGATAGGAAAGCATCCTGTAATTACAACTTGTGGCTCCAGAGGCCACTGTTGACGCAGCTCAGCCCCACTATCGTTCACCCCCAAGGTGAGGCCTTGAGGAACAGATGTGATGATCGGGTGTAGGTAGATGGTGGGCTCTGGCACGTTCCTGAGCTGCCAAATTTGGGGCCCCCAAATACACACAGAGCCCCCACACGCATTTAAGAAGTGGAGCTATTTTCCCACACCTCCACAGGCCAAGTTGTAAAGTATACAATTTAATTCCTAGGCCTCCGCGCTATAAACGGGCTGAGGATCCGGGTTTATTTTCTCAGCAGAGTTTGTCTTTGCTCATCAGAGAGACCCAAACATTGGAAGACAACAGCAGGCTGGAAAGTGTCAAAGAAATTTGGGGTGAGGGGCAGAATATTTAAAGAAGAGACAAAGGAAGAGATGTGTTTTAAGGACAACAGGAGATATAGACATAGAATAAGGTTGAGAGTTGAGAGAATATATGAGGGAATGTAAAAATGCAGAAACCGTAAAGTTTACGAATTGTTTTCACATCAGCTTAAAGACTTAGGTACGTTTGTAACAGCTGGTTGTTGTTGCAATTGGTTGTTTATTTAGAGAAGTCTGATTAAGGTGATGGCTGTGGTTCAATGGGTACTGCAGGGCTGAGGGATTGATTCAAGACCTTGTTGGTCAGTGTGCTGTCTCTTTGGCAAGAGAAGAAAAGTTGCGAAACCTGCAGTGTAAAGAACATTCGGTGGTCAGAAAAGAGCTAGAAAAGGTCTATTTTTGGTAGGGAATACATGTCAAATAAAGTTAGAGTCAGTGAGCTTGGGCTTTTAGTAATGAACGAAAGTTGTTTTTTCCTCTGAGGCAACAATTAGGGTTTTTTTTAAAAAAAAAAAGAAACAGAAAACGAATACAGTTTGGATCTCAAATATCATCATAAGAGAAGAGAAACGAAGGCTGTGACGATGGGAGTGACGCAAAAACCGCAAAAAGCAAAGGAAAGAAGAGTAAACAATGTGTTACATGGATGTACCAAAGGCAGCAAACTAGTGTATTTAAATCAAAGAAGACGTTGGCTTGATTAACAACAGAGTGCAAGGGAAAATGTTTGGTGAAGGAGCGGGCAGAGCTGGATCAGGAGGGCGGAGGAGCAGAGGCTATTGAAGAGAGAGAGAGACTTCTAACACTACTGCTGCCACTTATCAAAACGCTCATACATTCTTGCTCAATCACTGCGTTCTCTATGGACCAAACACTTCTACTAGTGTTTGTACTTAGTTAAACAGTGACGAGTGGGCAGGGGTCACCGCGGCCGTGTCACGGGCGCAGCACACCACCGGGCTGCGACTGACAAAGTGCCGTTGTGCTGGGATCAGGGATGACGACCGTGGCCACATGTAGATGTTAATGTTACAGGAGCGGATGTAGACAGATGAACCAGATAAACGGAACACTTAAAACGCACACACTCTGAGGGCAGCGTCAGACTAGAGCTCTGTTTTGAAGGGCCTCATATTGCAGACCGGGGGCTCTGGTGGCGGTGGTCGAAGAGCATTACTTCCTGGGCTGCTGCTTCACAGCATAAACACCATCATTTTTTATGTATCCTACATTCCTTCTTCACACATATACACAGATGCTGCAGGAAGCCCTGGTGGCTCTGGCCCGAAAACGCAGAGACCAACAGGCTGTCACTGCTGCTGCTACTGTAGGACAGAAGAAAAAAACACCTGCCACATTCCATAGGACTGACTTAGACATCATCGCCTTGCTTGACGTTTGTTCTCACCTTCTGGAAGAAAAACCACAGAAAAAACCCAGACTATATTTTATTTCCATTGCCTTTTTGCAAAGTTGTACTTGTGGATGTGAATGCTGGTATAGTTTTTTTTTTCAATATTATGAAGCAGACACAACCCTGCTGGTAAGACTTCCCAGTCTTTTTAGCCTTTGAACGTTATTTAACCCAATACTAACAACAAATACACCTGGTGGTATTGATGCAGCTACTCATAAACAATAAGAACATAAATCAACTTCGGAATTTCGCTGACAACAAAAGACTTAAATATGGACTCAATGTCTCACAGCACTTGAGATGGAAAGGAGAATAAATGAGGTGTTTGAGGAATGACATGAAAGGGAAAATGTTGAAAACTGTCACATATTTTAAATATTTAATCTTAACTCGACTTATTTTTAGATTTTGGCCGTATTAAAGTGAAATAGCTGTATTTGTTCTGCTTTTAGAAACTTATATTTGACTGAGTTCAGCAAAATCATTTGTCTGATTTAGACTAAAGCATGTGTCAATTTTATACGTCAAATATATTTTTTGAATTAAAACAAACAAAAACAAACTATATTTTATGTGTGAAAGGTGACTTTGTTAAGCCAAAAGGGTTCAGTACGTTTGTACAGTTTGTTTTATGTCTGTTTCATCTTCGCCTAAAAGTGTTTAAAAAAAAAGGAATTTTAAATAGTTTTACCAATAGACAGAAGGCAGGAGGCAGAGCTTGAGGTGGCAGAGTTAAAGATTCTCTTTAGGAGTATCGAGGATGAATGATCAGGAATGAGGTGATTAGAGGGACAACATAGACAGGAAAGTTTGGAGAAAAAGATAAAGAAGCCAGATTGAGATGGTTGGGACATGTTCAGAGGAGAGACAGTGGATACATTGGTAGAAGAATGATCCTAGAGATGGAGCTACCAGGTAGGAGACAAAGAGGAGATTGATGGATGCAGTGAGGGAGGACATGGAGGTAGTTGGAGTCAGAGTAGAAGACACAGAGGACAGGGGGAGATGGGAAACATTGATTGCAGTGCTGCAACCACTGAAAGGGACAAGCTGAAAAGAAAAGATGAAGAAATAGTTTAACCAAAAGTGGATGAGGTGTATTAGCCCGCTTGTGTTTTAAAACGAGTTCTAACCTTCAGTATGATAGCTGGAATGGTAATACTGATAAGAAGTTATAAAAATAAAAATAAAAATGAAAAAAAAAAAATATATATATATATATATATATATATATATATATATGCACTCTTACTGTTTTCCCTACAGTAAGAGTTTAGGGATTCCAAACCTCAGTGGGAGAGCCAAAATCTGCAGAAGGGCTGCAGGTGCTGGTGTCAGGTAAGGCTGTGCCGGCACTGCTGCGAACTGGCGAGGACGGTGCAGCACCAGCCGGAGGTTCTGGGACGCTGGACGTCTGCCGCACAATGCCGTGTTTCTGCAGACGGGCCCAGGTGGAGCTCCAGCTCAGAAGGAGTTCATACAAGAGTTGAACCTAGAAAATAGGAAAAGGAGAGGAAAATAATGAAGAGAAGACATAATATACAAATGTATGTTGTAGAAAATATACAGTGGGTTGACACTCATAAACAAGTGTAACTCAATAAACCAGCAGAAAGAATTTTGATTTAATAAAAACCACACTTAGAGTTTTTGTAATATATTTGACAGATTTGTGGATGAAAAGAAAATAGCTACAGCGGTGTAACTGGAAAGGATTTTGATGCATGAAATCAAATAAGCGCCTTACAGATAAACCTAGCACTCCACAAGAAGTATTAATTTTTAAGGCAGTGATTTTATTGCCAAGCCCTGACTCCAACAGCTGCTCTTGGGAGTTCTCATGTACTCCTGATTTTTGAGACCATTAGTGAGATTTGATTTGGCAGCTCTGGAGTTATGTGACACAAAACCTAGTTAACGTTGAGAGAGAAATGGAGGGAGAAAGGAAATATTTGCCATAAATGGACTGCAATCCATTCCTATTTCTTTCACTCGCTAACTCAACACTATTTCATTTATTGAGGCTGCATTTCAAACATGTAACCAAACTGGCTGCTTCCATGTTTCCATACAAAAGGTAACTTTTTTTTTTTGTTCACACGTGCTTCGGTGTAAAAATATGTTATCCATAACAACAAAACTCTCAAAGAAACATCCGCGGAGGAAAGTAAAGTTGTGTCATCGATCCTCACCCCCGCCCCCCCTCAAAAACCCACCACAGTTAGGAAAAAGTGAAGACTTGGTGTCAAGTGTTCTCAACTATTTATCAAGTGTTCACATGAAAAGAAGCCCTGGCTTTAAACAACAAAAAAAGCCAAAAACAAGAGTGGAAAACATGAGGGGAAAGCAAGGGAATGTGGCGTGATGCTTTCAGTTATTCATGCATTCACTCAGTGATTTTAAAGACTAGAGACGGGGAAAGAAACGGAGAAATGAAACGGTCTTTCACAGTGAGCTAATTTTTGGATTTCAAATGTTTGGCTCCCAGAGCCAAGAAAAAACCCCAAACCCCCACTACTGTGGGTCCCTTAAAAGTAAAAGGTGCACATACACACAGGCACGTACACACCATGGAGGTTTCTCCACTCCAAACGCATTCCGATTTCCTAGCGCTCACTCACACACAGACACACACATCTACATCCAAGCCTGTTAGCACACACATTACAGGGAGGCCTTCCATAGATAGGCATAAATCAAATGAAAAGAGCAGCACAATGCATTACAGCTGGGCCATTTCAAATAAGTCCAGGAAGAGCTGCTGATGCCAATCCAGCAGCCTTCCAATGACAGGGCCAACAGCTGTCTGCCATACCCGACTGAAGTGCGCTGCCGGCAGGAGAAATGTGGTTCCTCGCTCCCTTTTCAGAGGGTCTGGGTTGTGGAAGTCAAACCAAGCACAACAAGGCCTACTGCACTGAGGAGCAGATGTGGAGCAGAAGGAAAAAAGAGAAAATGACTTGCAGAAGAGAAAGTGACATGGGAACGTGATACTGACTTTGGATATTGATCTGACGCTGCAACCACAGAGGCCAATCAATCCAGGCAGGTCCCTGATCTTCTGGGTTTTTTTTGGGTGGGGGGGGTTACGCAATAATTAGCTCAGAGTAACTACTCACGTTTGACGAGCTTAATTTAACAGCCTCCATGTTTTCCATGAAGTTTCCTTAAATACGGTGTCTCTATAGCTTTAACAGCTAAAGTATTATGTCTGTAACCAACAAATAATAATGACACCCAGGTTTTACTGTACTTCTTGTTAACATCTGGACCAGGCATGGGATCACATAGACCGGGGGTCTCAAACTTGCGGCCCGTGGGTCATTTGTGGCCCATGGAACAATATTTTGTGGCCCTAATGGATGAATGTGAGTATTACATCACTTGCCTGAAGTGTTGTATTACAGTGAAAAACAGTTTTTATTTCATTTTCGCCATTTTTTTGCGGCCCTTTGACAAAATGACTGCGGGGGCTGTGGACCTCAACTTATTTCAGTTTGCAACTGCTGACGTAGATGGAATGTTCAAGTGACCAAAAAAAAAAAAAACAACATGTTTAAGTCATGCATAAGGGCTATGGCTAAATTACTCTCAGCATTTTTCTACGCAATCTATTGTAAAAACTTGGTTATTGCAGGAAAAATGTGGAATTATATTCCCATAACAAATCAATTATAAAATTTGGTGGACCCCAATAAAATTATGAATGGGCTGCATCTGGCCCCCAGGCCAGAGTTTGCCCATGCCTGAGCTAGACAAATTATATTATAGAATCTAGTGAGCAATGTTATTTGTCTAAGAGGATATTATGATGTAACTATTTGTCAGTTATTGTCTTAAAATCTGGTTAAGGGACTAAATTATTAACAGTATCTGAATCATTTCACTTTCATCATCTTCAATGCTGTGACAAATAAAAGCTTCCTGATTCTTGACTTGATTTCTCCTATTTGCATCTTGACTTTACCAGTAGTGTTGTAATGTAGGGGGCAGTAGAGAGAGGTTTTAATAAACACTAGACCTCAGTAATTTTGAATCCAGCACTTCATGTAATGTTAAAAAAGTAAAGGTCCAGCCAAAGAAAAATTTAGTTTGGCCACGCGGATTTCAGACAGCAGGTTTTCACCACATGGACAGACAGACAAGCGCACATATGCAGCCTTTTACAAGCAAACAATAAAGATGCCATATTACATGACTGGGTTAGTTCGCAAAACATTTCCAATGCTAGCTCCTCCAAAGGTCTGTCATGTGCAGATCAGGAGGCCTGGTCCGACTGCAGTAGTGAAACTGGAGCATGAACAGAGGTTTCCTCAGTCATTCACAAACACACACTGATGAAGGACGGGGAATCATGGGAGTCGTGAGTGTTCCTGTGCCTTTATCTAGACAGGGTTTATATGAGCGCTTCACAAAAATGACACGCTGTTGAGCATATGAGGTAATGCTTTGTGTGTGTGTGTGTGTGTGTGTGTGTGTGTACAGACGTCTGCTCCCGCACGTGTTCACTGAAATCCAGTAAAGTTATATTTCTGAGATCAAAGCAAACAGTCTCTCACTCAGCCTCACACACACACACTCACACACACACACACCGAAGACACATGCTCCGTGTGTGGCTGTACACTGCACCTACTAACTCCATCCTCCTGATGTTTCCCCACATCCAGGCTGCACTGGTGAATTTACGACAGACAGAAAATCATATTTCAGACACATTTAGAGCACGACAAGAACAGCTCAGCTTTGATGTGACTACCATTCAATTAAACGTGGATTTGCCTTCAAATTAAGTTGGAAACAGAAATAGGGAGAAAAAAAAAATAAGTCAGAAAGATAGGGGCACAACTTAAACTTTCTTGTTTGTTAATGTGTTGAAATGTGTGAGAGTAAGAACAGCTGCGACGGTTCCTTTATTCCCCGTTAATTTCTCTCCCCAAAGTATCAAACGAGGCAGATATGGTTACAGTTGTATTTGAGAACACTCCCTACATCATCAAAACTATGAACCTAAACATTACAAAAATAAATGTAGGTCTCATTTCTACAAATTCCGTTGTTTATGCCATGAAATAATCCGTTTCATATCATGGAAAATCTAATGGAATGCCACAAAGCGTCGGTGTTGAGGCCAATTGGAAAGGTGATGCCAATGACTGTGGCTTTAATGGATTTGCTAATTTCATTGTATTATTGATTTAATTTGACTGTGACAATAATAAGATCAATCAAAGCCCGTGGTGTAACATTACTGTTTAGAATGCCGTCTGCAGTTTAAAACCATGCAATATTTATCCAGTATTTATCCCTGATCCGGTTTTAGTTGCTGCAAAGATGGAGAAATTGCACAACAGCAAGTTTCCAGATTTATCCCTCTGATCCACTCTTGCCGCTTGTGTGTAGGTGGCTCCGGTCAATGATCCTGTAATTACTAATAAGACACGAGAGTCAAGGATTTTCGTAGCAAAAAAAAAAAAAAAAATGTTCCGAGCTAAAAATGGAACAAACATTCCGTCTGTTATTTTGAACTGCAATCCAGCCCCAGCATTTCTGCAGCTCATGAGAACTCGCCTATCTACGCACTGACACCTGAACACAATGGCTTGATGCCAGTTTGGCTCCGAACTTGGAGTTTTGACCTGAAGCACTAATAATCCAACGCATTCCTTTACTCTCCTAAAACAAACAGTACCATTAATATCGCAGGTGTGCCGTTGCATTGTGTCAAAAAAAAAAAAAAATGAAAATAAATTGGACACAGATTCTGTGAAAAGAAAGATCAGTGGTGAGAAGGATTATTCGGATTATTTTTTTCCTTTGAAACATGAAGAAGGTGAAATTCCTACTGGCAGTAAGCATTAGCACCAGTTGGCACTAAACACTGACATCATGGCCATGACGCAGGTACGAGTTTATGTCCTATCAATTCCAACGGACACAGCTTTCTGCCCTGTCAGACTGAAGGTAGCCTGAAGAGTTCTTCAACTCAAACCTCAAAACACCTGCAGAGTTTTAATGAAGGATAACGTGTTTGAAACTAACGCAGCCTCTGACAATGGTCAAACTGCACGTTCCCACAGGTGGCAGTGCAAATGAGAACATAAGGCCAAGTGTGAGGTCTCCTTTGTTGTGCAGAGGGTGGAGCTGCACTGGCAGCCGTCCTGACGGAGCTGCTGTCGTACAGCATTTGGTATTCACTTATTGCCCCCCTCGAGGTAGACCGCTACACGGGAGGGGGAACAAAGGAGAAGTGGTAAACAGATGGAGAGAAGAGATGTTTTCATCGAACACAAAAGCTAATAATGACTCATCGCGTAATAATGACAAGTCGCCTCAGCTCTTGCAAAACAAAGGCGTTTGTTTAAAAGAAGAAACTAAGAAGTGCTTTTGAACTAGCGATGTGCAAATTGAACAGCTTTTAAGAGTAAAAATGCCATGTTGAGAGTTGAAGATGTTGTAAAGTGAGGTCAAGGAAATTAAGCTGATTAGCTTCAAATAATTGTTATGCATTATTTCTTGATTTTTATGATGATTTTTTTCCCCACACTGTCCAGACGTTCCCTTGGTTTTTTTAACAGTGAAATTCTAGATTCCACATTATTTTATTACTACAAGGAAGATCACAAAGTGTCTCTAAAAGGTTATTTTATTTATTACATTACATTTATTGCATTATTATAATTGTAATTTATATAATTATGTGTTTCAATAAATTGAAACACAGAACTTGCTCGTGTCATAGTACTATAAAATACATGTTTTGTTTTCAACATTCTGTGATATATTTGAGTCCGTCCAGTCACTCTCCAAAGACACTTCTGTCCACACTTTTTTGTCCCGTGAGCTCCTTTTCAAATGACCAGAGTGAAGTGAGCTACCTAGATTGAAAACTCTAAATATATTTACCTCTATAAACTGCATTTTTTATTTTATACATTGTTTTATATTTGTTATACTGTCTGAAATGAAGTTCTAAATTTCACATTCTTTTTTTATTACTACTAGGAAGTTCAAAAAGTGTCTGTAAAAAGTTCACTCCATTTTGTTTTCTCTGAAACCTAATTGGATGTGGCCAATTCAATAGAGACAAACAAAACACACAAATGTGATTATGTCACTGTGAGAACTTAATGAAAAACAATCACGTTTCATTTCCACAGTGTCAATTATCATTACGCCTTCATGAAAACATCGCTACGTAGCCTACAAAAGCCTCTGTGTTCCTCACTCTTCCCCCAGATCAACCTCAAAAAGTTTCCCCAAAGCAAACAAGGCAACACTTTCTTGTTTACATTTGCATTTTCATTGAAACCATACAAGGTAAGATGATGAGGCGCATTGTTTACTGTCAGCCTGTATCAGAAGAGCGAGGTAGAGGCGGGATCTTCCTGCCAGCAACTGTGAGCTCGTGTTTCAACAAAGTATACAAGTGGATGATTTGTATAAATACAGATGTAATTCTAATGACTACTTAGAAGTGACTCAGGATTGTCTGACTGACCTGAGGGTTGGAGCACTTGATGTGAACGGGCTGGAGATCAACGTGGAGGCAGACCACAAATGAGTGCCTTCCTTCAGAACAGCTTTGTGGCTTATGGGATGTGACAGCCAGTGTGGAGGTGCAGCCCATGGGCTCCAGTAGGCTGAGACTTTGCTGCTGCCCCAGTAGTGTGTAGACACTGAACTGACTCAGGTTGATGGTCCATGGAAAGGCATCACCTGTTGGTATATATTCAGGATGAAAATTATTAATATATATATAAAAAAAAACAACAACAATGCAATTGAAAAAAAAAATCAAGTGTTGATGTAATTGACACATTATTTATTATATTGACTTATCTATTTATTACATAACATATATTGTATTATCATATTTATAATTATTATTGTGTGTTTGACTTAATAAGTCTAAAACTCAGAAGTTGAGGGTGTCACAGTACTATAACTTACATGTTTTTTTTAAGCTTTCTGTAATGTAATTGATACAAGAATAAAAAAATAAGAGAAAAATAATTAAACTGTCCATCCACCACTTGTCCAGAGATGGATAAGTGGATGAGGATGAACCACTCTCCACAGACACTTCCTCCAGAGGTGTAATCAGACCAGCAGGTCAACAGACCCACTCCAGTGTGTCCCAGTGCGACAGGACCCAAACACCTTCTCAGTGAGGTGTCCAATGTAAATGCCCAAGCCACCTCAACTGGCTCCTCACAATGTGAAGGAGCAGCAGCTCTACTCCGAGTTCCACACCTTATCTCTAAGGGACACCTTGCCACTCAACGGAGAAAGCTAATTTAAGCCGATGTATTCTGGAAGATCATGGTCATATTATGCTGTCCATCCATCCATCCATCCATCCATCTTCATCCGCTTATCCAGAGCCGGATCGCAAGGGTAGCATTCGGAGGAGCGATACCTAGACTTCCCTCTCCCCAGACACTTCCTCCAGCTCATCTGAGAGGATCCCAAGGTGTTCCCAGGCCAGCCGGGCAACATAGTCCCTCCAGCGTGTCCTAGGTCTTCCTCTGGGTCTCCTCCCAGTGGGACATGACCCAAACACCTCCTGTGGGAGGCGTCCAGGGGACATCCGATGTAGATGCCCAAGCCACCTCAAGTGACTCCTCTCGATGTGGAGGAGCAATGGCTCTACTCCAAGCTCTTCCAGGGAGACATAGCTCCACAACTCATCTCTAAGGGAGTGTCCTGCCACCCTGTGGAGAAAGCTCATTTCCGCCACTTGACCCAAAGTTCATGACCATAGGTGAGAGTAGGAACGTAGATTGACCAGTAAATTGAGAGCTTCGTCTTTTGGCTTTGCTCTTTCTTCACCACAACGGCCTGTGAATATTATACTGTATATTTATATATTTGATTTTACAGACTATGATCTTCTAAGCTAGGAGCTAAAAAAAAAGACAAGTAAACCAAAACTGCCTGCTGTAAATTAAACAGAATATGCCACCCTGCTAGCACTTGGGTTTACTAATTTGCCAGTTCTGCCCGAGTCGCCTTACAAAATGAAGTGTAGTACAAAGCCAAGAAGAGTTTATTTCCCATGTACCCTGGGAAGGATCGCTTTGATCTAGGGCATTTCAAACAGAAAGATGAGGAGCATTTCAAAGTGTAGGAATGAATTAGTAAAAGCTCGGGTTGTTAAGTTTAACGGCAACATTGACAAGGCCGCTGATGTCACTGTTTTTGCTTGTCATTTCTCTTACTCCGTTTAGTTTTGAAATTTGCATGCCCAATGCTGATGTCATTGAAGTGTTAAGAAAAATAAAACAGGGCCCATCGTTTTTTTTTTGTTTTTTTTTTCTCTTTTCTCTCCTGAAGAAAAAAATAAATAAAAAAAAGGAACCAGAGTGTTGCTTATATTAACTTTACCAGGTGTGCAAACCACATGTGCGAGATCAATTGCTCAAAGTCCTTCTACTTAAGTTTGTTTGTCTTTTGTCACTGCAAATGAGTAGTAGTGGGTCAAAGGTTTGTGGTGGCGCTGAGGAGGCGATAATGATGATAAATTTACATTCTGGAGAACTTTACTGTTGTGAAACCATTTATATTAATTATTAATAAAAACAAATGTAATAGTAATATTACCCATGTCCACCGCCGGGTACCACCTGTGGTCTTTGGACCGCAGGTCACTTTGCGTTTCGCCCTGTGTGTTTTTGGCACATTCTAACATACATTCTTTTTTATCTTCCTATTCTTTGGCAATATAATGAACGTCTACCTTCTTCCAAAATAGGCTTGGAGACCTCAAAGGGAAGTTCCTGCAAAGGTTCCATGTACTTATGCCCAGCACTTAGGACACTGATCTGAGGCAGACAGATGACCAGAGTTCCGGGCATGGAGGCCTGGTTGTGGTACCAGCTTCGGACGGTGCTGGGAATGTCACCGGAGATGATAGTGCTCGGGGAGGGAAGGCTGTCGTTAGGCAGGAACACACAGCAAGACTGCAGCTCCAACTGGAAAGAAAAAAAAAAAAAAAAAGAGACATGAGAAAATGTGTTAATCAATGCAGCGTAACATAATCGGTCTGCAGCCACCTGCGCCAGCCACGGATCACTTTCACTGAGCTGAGGGACTTGAGCGCCTAAAGTCTGAGTCAACATTTGACGACTTGAGTTGCAATGGAACGGAGTTTAGGAAAAAAAAAAATGTGCACAGGCCTGGTGTTGCTTGAGACACAAAAGGTGGCCTAATACCTCACTTATCATAAAGAAAAAAAGAAAACTTGAGAATAACTTTATGGTCTGAGTGTGTGACAGACACTGTATTTACTCTATGATCAGTGTTTTTAAGGTCTGAGTCTGAGAACCTCGGATGCCAATTTGAATGCCTTGTAGAATTCCAAATTAAGGAAACAGAAAACCTTTTACAGCTTGTGGGGGATTTTGACAGTCGAATATTTGACTTAAATCAATTTTAGTTCCTTTTTCTCCTGTTCCCTTTCCAGCTGTGTGCAGCATGTTATAACACACCATTCACTTGCACATATACCTGTGTAAAACGGCTGAATTTACAAGCCATTATGTCAATAACCAGTAGCTCGGGGTGTTAAACCTGTCTGAGCGTGTGTGTGTGTGTGTGTGTGTGAGTGTGTATTCAAGTGTCTTTTTTTACACTGGGGCTTGGCTGATTTAAAAGAGCAGTTAACAGTAAGGACAGGAGGACAAGGTCCAAGGGGCAGACAGCAGGTGTTGCCAAAATCTCTGGACAAGTTCCATTACATTTGCATAAATACTTCTGTAGACCGCTGCAAACATCACACAAATGTTGAAGAACTCTCATGGGCCTACGTACAGATCAGTTGTTCTGTGGAGAACCAAAGAGAACGCAGTGAGGAGAGGAGACGGGGCGCAGGAGCAGAAGAAGGGGAGAGATACAGTTACACATTCATCTCCTGCTGTTTCCTCTTCTGATTACTCTTCAAAGAAGGGTTTGAAATATGAAGACTTTTGCACACTGACACTTAAGGCCTCGGCCTTAAAAAAGAGCTGGCACGTAGCAGGAAAACCCGCCGACGCCTTCTACGCTGCTGATCTCAGAAAAGTTCAAGCTGTAAAGCAAGCAGACATATGGAAACCACCGAGTTTAACCCTCTAACTTTGGTCGGCACCACCTCTGCCTCCCTCCCACAGCCTGATGTCCTCCCATTGGACTGTTCAGTTGGTCATGCATTGTTACAAATGATGACTTCATATTATATGTTCTTTTGAGATTTTTAAAAAACAAAAACAAATCTTTCTTGTTCTTATTATCTTCAGTTATGATTTAGTAAGAATATATACATATATATATATATATATATATATATATATATAATAGTAATACAATTTCAACGATTGAATGAACCCCGTTGGCTTGGGAATCTCTTGGATTTCTCCCAGAGGAGGTGAAGGTCTTTCCATAATTTCACAAAGGATTAAGATAGTTTTATCTAAGTGTCTAGGGCAGTGGTTCTTAACCTTGTTGGAGCTACCAAACTCCACCAGTTTCATATGCCCATTCACCGAACCCTATTTTAGTAGCGTGAGGCGGTGTGTCTTGACCCCCACGGTGTCTTGAGACTGACTCACCCAACCCCTAGGGTTCGACCGAACCCAGGTTGAGAACCACTGGTCTGGGAAGAGGGAAGTCTGGGTATCCCTGCACCAATTGCTATCCTTGGACGAGGACAGATGGATGCACTATTTTGATTTCTATTTGATGTCTCAGTGTTACTTATATTGGTCAAACACAACCTGTTGATAGTCAAACAAATGCCAAACCACCACTGCAATATAAACCACAAAAGATATATAAAAAAAGGTTTTATTACTGGGCTCCTCTGTCTCAGAAAAGTAACTTGGTGATCAACTTGGTGTAAGTTTTTCCAAACAATTCAAAACTTGTTATGTAAAACTGTGACCCACTCAAACCTAATCAATGGTTAAGTTGTTTTTTGGTCCATTTTCTAAAGAATGATTCATGAGCAGGTTGTGCAGTTAGAGCATGCATTTACAACTTCATCTTGGAAAATAAAAATGGAAACTTGCAGCACAAGTTATCGCCACAATTGCTTTTTCGAGAATGTGTACAATAAAAGCTAATGCAATCCCCCCTAATGGTGTTTGCTTAGGACTTTATAATGTGTTGCTGTTATTCCACATGGCAACGCGAGAAACCAAGGATGATGTCAAGTGCATGGTAGCTACAAGAGCGCTACATGACCGGGTGAAATGTTAACAGTAAATCAGATAACATTTTACAGATGACACAAGAGGAAAATATTTGAAAAAAAAAAATGAAAACGTATGCCATTCACTGGACTTGGAGACGGCTGTTTCTCTGTGTTTACACCATGGTGTGAATGACTTAAATGCCGCACAGGGCCTGGTGTAAGTGAAACGCCATGTCAGTCTTGAATTTGGGTGATAAAAACTATCCTCTGTCCATAATTATAAAATCATAGTCTCTATGATTTTTGTGGTGGCAACTAAAAATAAATAAGCAACCCCGCAATGTCCCAGGGTATAATAACGTTTTGAAGAAAGACACCAGAGTGGTGGATGTCGAGCTAAAATGTAAAACGGAATATTAATAACAATGTGTATCTCACGCGCTGCTGAGCAGAGCCGCAGATGTGAAGCTCAATCCAAAACACAGTGTTTGCTAAAATAGGGATGACGGCACAGAAGCACAGGGGAAATAGTGCAACACTGAACAGATGAATAACTGTATTGGTCATTAAATGTATTGCCAGGTTCTGGATTAAATCATGCTGATGTCTGTGTGGCCAGAAAATCCATGGAGATAAAAGTTTTTTTTTTCCTTTATGGTAAAACACACCTACAACAGGAGGCAGTTACAGGTTGATGACGTACAAACATGATATGAAAAAGCACGGTCTCTTGTCAGTGCTGCATTATCGATCATTTTGTTTTATTCTGTTGGAGAAAAATGGATCATTTAAGTATATTGGTTCGGGGGAGTGCAGAAAAACAGTAGAGTAATCTACAAAATCCTTACAGCATAGAATCATTGTTCCATTAGCTACAACACCGCCTTCTGGGTGGAACAAAAAGTGGTAATGAGGGAGAGGACAGTATCTACCTCAGCCATGTGCAGAAAAGTTTCCTCTGCTACACCCAGAATGCATGCCATGTATGAACTATTTTTTATTTCATTACCGCAGTGAGCAGCCAATCCACGGTGAACTCTGCATGAGACTGAATACACAGCAGAGTTCAACCTGACTGCCACCCAAATAAATCCATGTTCACTGACACGCTGCCCTCCACCGTAGAATAATGCTGCTTTTACAGACAGAGGAAACTGCTGCTCATTGGAAGAATTGCAAAAAAAAAAAAAAAAATCAGGATAATGCATTTCAGATATTTAGGTGATTTATATTAACAGGGAGTAAATGTCAAATGTTGTTGTAAAAGAACAGAGTTTGAAAAAAAACAAACAATCCCTCATGTGTAGTTCAATGGTAACTCTCACAGAAGGTCACAGTTAACCTCAGAGAATTACCCCTGGATCACCCTCAATGTGCTGCAACATTCTCACTCTCTTTGTGACACACACACACACACAAAACACTTTTGGTGTTTTATAAGTACCTCACATAAAGCCTTGCACAAAGTATTTTTGTCACTAACAAATGCTTATTTTTATTCCCAAATTGAATTTAATAATAATCAAAATTATCATCTTATCCATTAATTCGTCTTCTTTTGCTTGTCCATTGCTGGGCTCGCAGGGCTTGCTGGTGCCACCCAAATCATACTGTGAGCCTTTCTGTAGGTGGTGAGCCCAAGTGTGGGTCGGGGCAGTGCTATGCCCAAAGCACTTCAGTGGCAACCCGGCAGCGGGTGGATTCGAACCTGAAGCCTCGTGGATTATTTACTTAACACTGAATTAAATCTGGCTTCAAATGTCCTTGCTCCTCTATGGGGACCTCCAAAAGGTCCCCACAGATATAGCTATACCTGCATACACACACATTCAGTCTCAGAAAGAGGGAGTCAGATCCATATCATGAAATATAATGGCATCCATTTTTACCAAAACCACAGACAACAATAGTCAGCGTACCCTAATGTGTTTGTACTTGCTGCCCCTACTGACTGTGGCGGTGCGTTGACACAGGGTGGCAATGGTTGCATACTCGGCACAGAAAGCACACACAAGCAAAGAAAAGAAAACTCTGTAGTCATAGGTCAAGGCGGGGAGTGAGACTGTGTGCTTAATGTCACAACTTCAGGTGTAAAAGTTCAGGTTGTGTTTGGTATTCCACAAAATTGTGTTTAACAAGCCTGTAACAGGCCAATAAACACAGCACTGGAAGCAGTTAGCCTGTGTGACAATGTCCCCCGACTGCAGGCTGACGGACATGCCAGCCTTGTGTATACTGTGTGTGTGTGTGTGTAAAATGTTTTTCCCCCCTTTTTCAGACCATTTCTGGTATGAACACCAAACTTGTCAGGACCTGTTGACCTCAAAAAGACCAAAACCTGGTCTTAATTACTGAGAAACTCAATTTTTTGGGCTCTGGTTAAAGTTATAGCTTAGATGTAAATTGCGGTTTAGTTAAAGTTAGTCCAGACGTTTCAAATTAGTGGCCTGTGGCCCACATGTGACCAGCCAATCAATTTGCCACAGCCCTTGCTCTGTTGATATGACCCGACAACTCTCCTGCTATCAGAGGACTAGCTAAGAGTATGTAATCTACATTGACCAACCAAGAGCCTGGTACAGACATTGATGCAGTCACTGTCCTAGGAAAATATTAGACCACCAAAACCTTTTACAGCTTCTCATTCATTTTTATGGCTCGGACCTTTGCTTGGATAATATAATGGTGAAATCCAAAAATGCTCATGCGAGACCTTAAATCTAGCCATTTTTTCTTGGTTTTCTTAGTAAAAATCAAAATCCAATGGGGTCTCAAACCCGCAGCCTGTGTGCCATTTGCGGCCCGTGGAACAATATTTTGTGGACCCCACCTTGAAGTGAAAGTTGAATTTATAGTATTATTTTATGCATTTTTTTTCTCCACATTTTATGGTAAATCCTATAGTTCCCAAATCCAGAGTCTCCTTCTGGTTCAGTGTTGTCTTACACAGATTCTATGGGGAACTGATTTTATACATTTTTTTTTTCTTTTGTATTGAACACTGAAATCTGGTGGTGGCTACATCAATAGCTATGACATTGTACTCCCAAAAACTTCGTGTTCATTGCATCCCTCAAATATAATCTCTTTAGTGGTACCAGGCATTAAAATGGACAAGAAATTGAAGACGGTAAGGCTGTTCTAATATATTTTCCCATGACTGTAGTTGGCTGAATCAATGCCACATATTAATTCAGTTCTTGAGCCAAATTGGCGGTTTATCTGGTGGATTTACAGGCAATTTGTCTGAGATTAGAAAGTAAAGATGTCATTGTTCTGGACAATGCTGAGATATTCTAATAATCTTTTTGTTTGATTCCCTCAGAACATTTGAGAATAATACTTTTTGTAGGAATGAATGGAGGCCAATGCAGGGAGAGAATAGAATAAAAGAGAAACAAAGAGCGAGGGAGACACAGTCTCACAGTATAAATATGGAGCCACACAGGGGAAACGTTGGATAAGTTTTTGAGGTTAACCACAGTGACCTGCTGTTTGAGGTAGCACAGAGGGAAAAGTTAGAGAATGCATGCACACTGTTGAGTGCCGGACAGTGCAGGGAAATGACAGCTATGTTCTGTGACACATCTGCAGGCAAACATACAGATGTTATTTTCTACCGATGCTACACAAAAACTTGGCTCGACCAAGTCAACTCTAATTTCTAATTCTAAAAAGCGTAGTGGAAATCTATTTTCTGTTGGGGTAAACCCAGGCAAAAGGCATTTTCCCTAGAAAAGGAACACTCTTTGGTTCGAAAATAGAAACTGGTAAAAATAATATCTTCGAAACCAGAGGTTAAATTGCCATGTGGAATAACTATTACGCAATTTTACCCTCTGCGGGTTTTGGGGTAATATGGAATGCAACTGCAGCGATGGATGACAAATAGACAGACTTCGGTCTTGGTTCGAGGACAAGAAACGCAGGATTGTTCAGCACTTTTTTTTTTTGTCAAGTTTTGTCCTTTTTTTTATTACGGCTGATTTCACCTCTGGTTTTAATCAGCAGGAAGGAAATCCACAGCTGAGACACATCATCTGAAGGTGCGGGATTAAAATGATGATGATATGAAAATAGGTTCAGGATAAATCAAGAACAGCAGGTGTGTCCACAAAATACTACAGCGCGGGGGGAAAAAAGTGGAGTCAAGAAGTCAAGATTTTAGATTCCTGTGGTCCAGTGACATCATCTCCTGTCAGAGTGAAATTAAATCTATTAACATAACAAATGGAGTCAACGGTGAGCAGCCTGGGACGGCAGCTCGGTCACTCTGCCTCCAGTGACAGTCCCTTGGAAGGACGAATAAGGGACTAAACGAGTTGTGTTTTAGTCAAAAGCATGGGTGTGTGTGTGTGTGTGTGTGACTTGAAGTGCACTCTATCAATACACTTCAAAAACTGTGGAAGTGCTTTTCAATTTTAACCAGGAAATCTCAGTTTTAAAAAAAGGATTGAAACCAATCAACTCCTTATGGGGCGGCATATGGCCGGCGTCTTCTGTAAAAACACGCTCAAATAACAATTTACAAAGGCAGGCACGTGCACACATAAGCACCCGCTTTAGGAAAATGACATTCTTTCCTAAGAGAGTCATGATTTTTTTTGCGAGGAAATAGTCAATCAGGAATTTTAAAAATTAATGTGTGAACTCCTAACCCGTGGACTTAAATGTGTTTTTGTAATTTTTTTTTTTTTTTTTTTCACCCCCTCAAACCAGTGCTGCTCTCACTGCGCGCACATCTCTTTATAACGTCCCTCCTGAGACCTGACACTTCGCTGACCACTTCCTCGGAACAACGGCAGATGCAAAAGTAATGAACTCATGTTACACCGCTCTGCATGAGTTAGAGGGTTATTCCCTTTCGGTTTTAAAATTAGCTCAATATGAAAAACTGCTCCGTATCTATCGCACTTCTCCAACTTAGAACGTTTGTCATCATTGAAGCATCTAAACACTTTTTATTGATTAAAAACTCACTCTGAATATTAATAATTATTAATTACTATAGGGGGGGCAAGGGCTTGTGAAAGTTGTACTGTAGCCAAAAAGCCCATTTATTTTATTCAACGCAGTGATACACATTTTTATGGCAAAAATACAAAACACTTTTTAAGATTAAGACTCATGAGTTTTACTGCTTTGTGCATTTCTCCTGTAACTTTTTCATTTACTGTTAGCTTAAAAAAAAGATACATATGTCTAAAGACATATGTTAATTTATTGACAAAATTTTATTCATAATATAATTATATATTGACATGATTCATAAATTACATAGAATTCTAATAATTTGTATATTTTGCATTAGGATAAAGTTGCATACTGTGAGTTTGTCATTATTTCTGCAGTGTCTCCCACATCTCATTCCATCTAATCCAATTTAATCTGGGTTATGATATTTATACATTATAATAACATATAATAAAAATATATTAAAATACCCGTAACCAACTGTTTCAACTAATTTAACAGCTGCGTCCTCTCCTAAAACGTGCCTCAAGCAGCGCAAATAGTTGTTTTATATCAGTTATCTTGCTTTCCTAATTGTGGAAATCAAGAATTGATATCAAAATGGAATTTTGATAAATCATCCGGCCTCGGCACAAATATCAGTAGGCCACGGTGACTGCACTGCAGAGTTAGAGTCGGGAGATCTAACACAGGCAGAATCGAGCACAGACATTCATTCTTCGCACAAAACAAGTCATGAGCCACGGCGCACAATCATCCAGAGATACAAGAGAGGAAATTAGAAACACCCTCCCAGCATCCTCTGTGAAAACATTTGCAGCTCTGGAGCGAAAACATCTCGGTGGAGAGATCAGCAGCAAGCGGAAAGGACATTTAATTGTTTTTAAAAACCTGATACCTCTCCAAATGTAATCTTCCTGTGACTACACAAGGCGGGATGCTGTGTTTCCTAAATGACCAGTTGAATGAACAGAAGGTCCTCTCTCTCAGCCCCCTCTCCTGCTCTTCTGAAGTCTCCAGATACCCCACCCACTGTTCACCTTCTGCTCCCCTTTCCTCTGCGTATCCTATCCAGTCTCCCAGCCTCCGTCCAAAAGCTCATTTGAAACTGTGGGTGTAAGAGTGTAAATAGTGTCTCCATGCAAATTAACATGATTAATGAGTGTATCTAAAGGATGACACTGCCCAGATGTGTGTTGCGGTGCACGAAAGGGCATTACTTAAGTTATTCCTGCAACCGCGGAGAGCAACCTTTTCCCTCCAATGTCTATGGGAAAGGCATCTATGCATGATGCCTCCTGACAACAGATAGGCTAAGACTCACCCACATGCCACCACAAGGAATAAGCTTGTGGCCTGGCAGAGCGGCTCAGTCAGGCAGCTAGCCATCCCTGTGGCTCTGCATTCCTCTCCTATAACACTGCTTACAGAAGCTGACAAGCACTGGAGGTCTTTCTGGCCGAGGTGGAAATCTGCAAAAATAAACGCTGTAGGTGACATGAGGGCTTTGTTTGTTTCTGCTGGCCCGGCTGTTTGTGTTAGCGCGGCGGGTTAATTGCGACTTTGATCGCTGGGTTTATTGATCCAACAGTGGCCTTACGAGCGCGGCTGGCCTAGCCTGGTCTGCCTTGACTGCCTTTGCTTCAGTTCTTAAAAAAAAAACAAAAAAAATCACAAAAAAACTCACCACATTACCACCAACGATAGATACAGCAGATGTCCAAGAGTTGGTCATGCCACACTTGGTGGGACGTTTAAGGTAGTATTCATAAATAATATCATGCATAACCTAATGCATTATGGTCATGGTGTTTAGAATCATCTTCTTCTCCTTTCGGTTGGCCATTTATTCAGGGGTTGCCACAGCGAGTCAACAATTTCCATCTCCCACTGTCCTCTGTACCCTTAACTCCAACTACCTCCATGTCCTCCCTCACCGCAACCATCGATCTCCTTTTCGGCCTTCCTCTGCATCTCCTATGGTGTTTAAATGATTTGACATCTTCTTTCTTCTTTTTCTTTCCGCTTTTCCCTTTCTTTTTCTTGGGTTGTCACAGTGAGTCAACAATTTCCATCTCCCCCTGTCCTCTGTCTCTTCTACTCTAACTCCAACTACCTCCATGTACTCCCTCACTGCATCCATCAATCTCTTCTTTGGCCTTCGTCCTCTGTGATATTTAGAACGATGTGACAATAGATATTGAAAATTATTTTTTGTTATTTTCTTTCTTTCTTTCTTTTCTTTGTTTCGGCTTAGCTCAATTTCACAGACGTTAATCAATATTTTCCTTATTTGTTAATAATTTAATCTCGGTTGTAAATTTTTTATTATTATTTTTATTCATTTTTTATTATTTAAAAACATGTTTGTATCACAAAACACTGATGGAAAGATCTTTGTTTTGGCAGTCTAACTTTTTAGGCAAGTAAAGCATAACTGGTTTAATCTAACATTTGGTTTGGTTGAACTGACGTCAATAACTGGTCAATAATCCGGTCAACAATAGCACACGTTAACACTATTGCGTTTGCACCACACATTGTGTAGTTTGGACGCATTATTTTATTTAATCTTGATATTAATTGGGGGCACGTTTCATGATGTCGTTCTGTCGGGCAAAAGAAGCCCATGACTCTACAACACGTCCACACAATCATCTCCGAATAAGTTTCCAAAACAGTACAAGGGAAAAAGGGACTCATAATTTCCCCCATCAATTTATACAACATGCCAATGTTTAAAAGGTAACTGCTGTCACAATTCAGTGTAACAAAAGCTGCATTGTGTCAGAGTTTATGTCCTTTTGTAAAGCTACATTGGTTCAGAGTTTATGTCCTCTCGTAAATCAGTTCCAGATCACCAGGTCTCGAAGTTCAAGACGCTGCAGACATAAGATCATTGTGGTGAACACTTTTCTGAAGAGCCGTGTGTTGAAAAGGGTCAAATAAGAGTCTGTGGAGTTTCTATCTGTTATCTCTGTGAGATCATAAGTTTACCAGCAAAGCCACAGACATGTTAGCATACCAGGGTAATGTATGGTCCATCATGTCTGCCTCAATGAGAGCAAAAATATGGTTTTCTTAATAATTCTTGTCCGGTAGAAGTGGTAGAATGTCCCTCAATTCCTAACATTTTATACAGCTGTTCATTAAATCACTAATTTCTCATTTTTACTCTTCTTCTCCTTCCGGCTTGTGGCTTTTTAAGGGGTTGCCACAACAAGTCAACAATTTTCATCTCCCCCTGTTTTCTGTATCTTCTAATTTGACTCCAACTACCTCAAAGTCCTTTCTCACTGCATCCATTAATCTCCTTCTTTGTCTCCTACCTGGTAGCTCCATCTCTAGGATCATTCTCCTACCAGTGTATCCACTGTCCCTCCTCTGAAAATGTCCAAACCATCTCAATCTGTCTTCTCTAGCTTTTTCTCCAAACCTTCCTGTCTGTGTTGTCCCTCTAATCACCTCATCCCTGATCCTGTCCATCCTTGTCTCTCCTAAAGAGAACCTCAGTCTCTATAACTCCTCCACCTCCAGCTCTGTCTCCTGTCTTCTACCTATTCCTAGTGTCTCTAATCCATCCATCATGGCTGGTCTCACCACTGTCCTGTAAACCTTTCCCTTCACCTTAGCTGACTCTCTTCTATCACAGATCAGTCCTGACTCTGTCCTCCAGTTGTTCCATCCATCCTGTAGTCTCCACCGAGTTCTAAACTCATGTGTACAGTTTTGTTGGGTCTCCTTTAGAAATCAGAGGATTGGGCAAAAACAAGAGAAGATGTTTAATGAATGTAAAGAAGGATGAAGGAGAGAGGTATGAGGAGAGGGAGCAAAGGATGGACTAATGCTCCTGCAGAAGGTGCTCCAGAGGAAGGGTCAGATCCTGCTTATGGAAAACATCTGGCGGCTCGTCCTCAGCCACACCAAACATACAGTGCAAATGATTCCCTCCATGTCCGTCTCTCCCTCTCTCACTTTCCCCTTCTTTCAAACACACAGTCGCACATTTTTCTTCCTCACTTTGTAGCCGTCCCTCCATTTCCATCAGTTTACCTTTTTCTACCTCACTGCTTTTTCTCCTCTTATTTTCTCTCAAAAAAATGTCCGACTCATTAATGCATGGCAGCTGCAGGGAGCAGTGTTACTTCATTTTTCCATGGCAACAGTCTCTCTGTTTCAGCAGATCCCATTTCAGTTTTGGTAGCAACGTACTTTTTTTTGCCAAAGCTGAACACATTCATGTGTTAAATAGAAGGAATTATTGCAAAATTCCTGAAATAGAATCGCTCACCTCATCACTTGCAATTATTATGGGGGACCAGAGAGAACATAAGTGTCCTTGGTTAAAGCGGGCAGTGAAAGGGGAGATGACAGGTGAGTCGTGGGAAAAAGAGGCCAGGCAGGAAATGAGTAAAAGAATTAAGAACATAAGAATGAGAATACCTCCTAAACGGACAAGTACAGGAGAAACTTAATATAAAATTAACACCACATCAATAGGCTTAGCATAAAAAATAGGAGAGGACTTGGGGTCAGAACCTAAGAGGGCAAACGGCCACGAGAAGATGTGCCAGTGTGATAATTGCACCGCTGCCTGTCAGATTTAATTTGAGGTGACTATTAAAAAAACACCACCTACGCAGCTTAGCTTGTATGACCACAAAACTCAGCTGTCTCTTCAGGGAAACACACACCCTCGGTTTGCTGTATGTAATGTCATGGAGTCTTGACCACCTTGGGCCTTTGGGCTTCAATTTGGATGGCATGTCGCTCTGACCTCACCACGCCTGTTGCAACAGTGTGAGAAAGATCTCATGTCTTTATGCTCTTTCTCGTACTCTCCATCGCTCACTTTCTCCATCCGTCTCACTCTCTTAGCTTAGCCGAGCCTGGAAATATCGGACTATTAAAAATAATAAATCTGTGAATAGGACATTTTGTTTTGGCCTGAAACACCCATTTGGCTGCAAAAAAACTCCAACTTTGTGGTTGAAATTCCAAAATAGGCCAAATAAATAAAGTTGTATCACAAACTTGGCTGCACGCTCCTCCTGTAGAAAACTGTAGCTGTGTGCTACAGCGCAGTATAGTGGCCAGGGCAGCACCATTGCAATCAGCAGTCACAGAATAGACAGGGGACTGTGCACTGTACATATTTGCATTAAGCAGACACCTTTATCCAAAGCCATTTACAAAGGAGAATTCATCAAGTTACGTAGAGGAATGATCAATCACAACACCTACGTTTTATGTTACTTTCTAAGGGGCAAGTTGTCAGCAACTGGACTTCTTCTTGGAGTTGAAAGATGTTTCATTCCTCAACTGAGGAACTTCATCAATTTCTGGTTGATGTCAAAGGGAACACTCGTAGCTATACTCCTCTAGACCAGTCCCTTCACCACTGGACAACTTCGTCTTTCAACTCCAAGAAGAAGTCCAGTTGCTTACAACTAAACCCCTTTTGGATATCATTCTGATAGGTCGTTATCACCTATCAATCAGAGAGAAAAGCAAAAACTGTCTCTAAAAAAACCTGGCAAAATTCCTTTACTCATTCATTCATTCATTTTCAACAGCTTATCCGGAGCCGGGTCGCGGGGGCAACATTCGGAGGAGGGACACCCAACCTTCCCCCTCTCTCCCTCCAGCTTGTCTGGGGGGATCCCCA